>JBBKCR010000128.1:7890364-7902950 GCA_037577295.1 Ladigesia roloffi | reverse complement strand
TGTGGGGGAGAGAGAGAGAGAGAGAGAGAGAGAGAGAGAGAGAGAGAGAGAGAGAGAGAGAGAGAGAGAGAGAGAGAAATGAGAAAGGGAGAGAAACACGGTGAGTGGAGAGATAGAGAGGTGAAAAAGGGAGGGAAAGGTGAGAGGGAGACAGGGAAAGAGAGAGAGAGAACAAAAAACATGAAAGAGATAAAGAAAGAGACAGCAAAATGAGAGCAAATAAGAAAAGAGAAAGAGAGGGAGGCAAAGACGGGGAAGAGAGAGAACGAAAAGGTGTGAGGGACAGGGTGAGAGAGAGAGAGAAAGAGAAAGAGAAAGAAAGAAAGCACAATTGAGAAAGAGAGAGAGAAGAAAAAGAGTGTAAAACAATAAGTTTGAGCAAGAGAGAGGGATGGAGAGGAAAGGAACAAATTCTAATATCATTTCTTGGAGTATCACAGACAGGTATTGACCTACTGTCTGGTGTGTGTGTGTGTGTGTGTGTGAGTAGTCATTTCAGAATTGAAATATTAAACAGAAACAGTCTGTATAAATACTGCAGTAATACTGTAATATCAGGAGTCCAAGATATCAGTATTTCTTTAGTATTTGCTGCCAACATAAAGACCAATTCATAGTGATACGCCACGAAATCACACCAGAGTGAACAGCCTTCCAGAGAGAGGCGGAGCCTTCCAGAGAGAGGCGATATTATTAATATTATAGTGTCATTAACTATTAATGTTCCTCAGTGCTGCATTCAATTTACCTCTGGGGATCCAAGATCCAAGCTGATAGTGCTCCAGTAGAACAAGCTGGAAAACCAGGTTCTATTCAGGCAATGGCTTCACCTTTCAGCATCACAACGATTCCAAACAATCACATCACGATTCCAGTCACAAAGATGACAATAAATCACATCACAATGATTTCAAACCATCACATCTTGAGTCATAACCATCCCATCACACACAATCACATCACAAAGATTCCAATCAATCACATCATGAATGATTCCAATGCAATAAAGCACCCCGATGTAGTCAAAACATGATGTAGAGAGAGAGAGAGAGAGAGAGAGAGAGAGAGAGATAGAGATTCCCTCTATGGGGCTTTCTGTAGATCTTTAAGATAAAATCTACCATGCAAAGCAAAACACAGTTACTGCATTCACCCACAGGCTCCCCCTCCAATTTGGCTGCTGCAGCTCAGCCTCTACCTTGCCAGGCTGCACCGGAGACACAAAACACTGCACCTGTTATGATCAGTACTGTGCAAAAGTCTTGAGCCACCCCATATTTGTTTATATTTTGCTTTGAATCATCTATAAAAATACTAACTTAACATTTGCCATAGCAAATGGATTAAAGGAAAGAAACTGGAACAAATATACACAAAAATAAATACTCTTCAAACCACTCAGAGTACACTCATCTCACAGGAAGTCTGTGTCATAAACCATGTCCACAAGTCTGGTCCACCTTAATAAAGATATGGATGAAACTTGTGAATCCAAAGAGAAGAAAATATTAGGGTGACTATTGATTCTAGTGTTAGCAACGTTAGCCACATAACTCTAAGGAAGCAAAATCTAGACTCCAGACATGCCTGGGCTGATCGACCACATCTAACGGCTTTTTTTTCTGGCAAATCCTCTTTTTAATAATGAAGCAGGTCATTCAATTTCCTTCGGGATAAATAAAGTTTTCTGATTCTGATTCTGATTCATTCACAATATGACTAATGTCAATCATTTACTGTAGGATCTTACATTTTTAACGTTTATTTCATTTTTACAGCTCACAGTAAGTCACACTGTGTCCTACACCACGTCCCTAAGTCTGATTCATCTTAATGAAGAGCTGGAAGAAGTTTGAGAAAGGTCTAGGGCTGAACTTGAATATTCAAATATTCGAGTATTCATTCGGCAGGATGGCATTCAAATTTTCATTTTGAGATTCAAATATTCGAAAGATGAAAAATAAAACATTTTACACGTGAAATCAATCCCTGCAAAACCAAAACCGTCGAGCAGCAGATTCCTGGAGAGTGGAGCTCCACAGGAAATACGTGACCTCCTCTCTTTACAACCCATGACGTCAGTTATAAAACCAGTGGATAAATACGTAAACTCCGGAATTTTCAGTTGGAAATAATATTGACACCACACATTTAATGTTAATAATTAATAATATTTTGTTATTTATTTTTGTTCATTTATTTGGCACACACTAAAACTCAATATGACCGTTCCAATGAGCCCGAGCACGGAGTTCTCCTCCACCCAGAACCGGTGAAACTTTTCCAATGGTTCTAACGGTGCATTTCTCCCCGCAGCTCGGCCGCGGAAAAAACTGCTTTAATAGGAGGTATACTAATATACATTCTTCCACCCAGAACCGGAGAAACCGAAAAAAGTAAGAAAAAGGGTTTCTTTTGCACTTTGCTGCCAGTGTTTACAGTTGGATGTTGGTGGAAAAATGCATTCGAGTTGGTTTTGAGATGTTTTTGTGAGTTTTGAGTGAGATTTTGAGTTTCGTGGCTTTTTGTGAAGACGCTATCTGGCTAGCCGGTTAGCACTGGCTAATACTCTGCCGAGTCTCGTGGCAAATTCAAAAAAGAAAAGCTGTGTTTAGCGGTTTGTTTATTTATAATTCTACTTTGAAAATATGGATTTCTGAATCCAAGATGGCGAATACAAGATAAGAATTTATTGAGCCCCCTCCCACCAAAGCTTCGAATATTCAACGTTTTTCTGTACCGAACACTTGAAGCTCAAAAAATGGCATTTGGACCAGCCCTAGAAATCAGTGTGTGTAATGTTTGTTTATCTGATGTTTGTTAACTACACTTTTAGAGTGCAGTGAGTGAGTAAAGTTTGTTTCTCTGATGGTTGTTAATTACAAACAGTGTGAGAACGACCCCAAACCACTATTTGTTTCAACTAATAAACCTCTTCAGCAGTAATTCATTTATTTATCTATAGAATTTATACCCATCTGTCTTATTGACTGCAGCATTTCATGTATATATTATAGTATATTTAGTACAGAGTTTTTCCAGAGTGTTCGATTTTTTTAGTATTCTAGTGTTCCTGTTTTTATGTCTCAGTGTTTGTGCAGTTTTAGTGGAAGCAATTTCCTCGAATCAATAATCTGGGAAGAAAATAGCTAAGATTCCATTGATATTGGATTTTGCAATTGCCAAGAGTCACAAATCCACCTTGAAATCAACCTTGATTATCCTGCATCAGGCGTTTAAGTATGTAATTCGTCCTAAGGCATTCCTCAGCATTCATCATTGTTTTGTTCCTCCATTTAATTGGACCCCTGTTAGGTATGGAATTTGACTGGGTCAAACACACACACACACACACACACACACACTCAAATAGATGCATGTGACACATGAAGAGCCTGAAACAGAGAATGTCAGAGTTTGGGCCTTTCTGCCTTTCTAGAAGTTTGAACATATGGTTCCCATGTGTTGTAAGATGTGTTTTATCTAAATGGAGCAGCACCGCAGGCCTCAGTCTTATCACGTTTTTGAGGCAGCCCTTTTTCTCACTGTTGGAAAAACCATGGAAATGCACACACACACACAAGCTCCGGGCAGTTTGCCACCCTCCGCTGCTCCATTGTCCTGTCCTGCTGACCCACTTGGCTGATAACAAGCGTAGGACCTTAAGCAGAGCATTACTGCAGTTCTTCTGCACTGAGAGATTCCCAGCTTCCTGATTGTTTGTGATTTGAACTGTGTCAGATTAAAGCTGAATCTTTATGTACTGCACGCAAACATGCTGTCCAGGAAATTTGTTTAAAGCCATTTCTCTCAGCATGGGATAACATGTCTCTGCTAGCACAGTTGATAGTAAAATGAATGCAAACAAACAAGAAAGCAGTAAAAGGTTAGTTGTGTTCTTAAAAGTAGTTGATATCTTGTGAGATAGTGAGGAGAACTCGGGCTCGATTCCAGATTTCTTCCTCCAGCCGTTGTTTGGATCTGTGAAATTCCATCAGCATCCAACTTCATTTAATTTAATGAAGGACTGATTGAGCCAAACCAGGTTTCTGATGGAAAACACAATTAATACTGAACTTAAAAGGACAGTTCACCCTAAAATGAAATTTGATGTTTATTTGCTTACCCCCAAGGGCATCCAAGTCGAAGGTGAATTTTTTTCCTCAGCAGAACACAAACGCAGATTTTAAGCTTTAGCCATAGCAGTCTGGTAGTCATTTAATGGAAGTGGATGGGCGTCAGACCTTTCCAAGTACAAACACATGCACAGAGAAATCGAAATTACACCCTGTGGATCGTGATGACACATTGATGTCTTAAGACATGAAACGATTGTTTTTTGTGAGAAACTGAACAGTATTTCTATAAATTTTTACCTCTGAAAGACAACCGTCATTTTCATTTTGGGGTGAACTATCCCTTTAATACGTATATAAAATGTATTCAGTGTGTTTAGTGATATTAATGTGAAAAAATTGCTCATTCAAACATATGATTTGCGCATAACTTGCACATTGTATATATATGTTAAAGTCTTTTAGCTTGTGTGTTGGCAAGTGTATGGTGGCATCCATCATTATACCCCCCCACCCCGACATGATCCAGCCCCTCCTGACTTTGGTGTTCAGTGCTCTGTTGTGGGTTGTGTCGTTGTCGCAGCTGTATCTGTCTATATAGATGTACTACAGTGTGTTCTGTGTTTTGTCTCATCTGTGTTTCTCTCTCACAGTGTGTCAGTGTTTCTCAGTGCTGGAGGATGGAGCTCTGGCTCATAGCCTTCAGGAGCAGGAGAGTGAGTAACTGTCTTCTCCCCTGCCTTCCCTCCCCATAGCCATCCCTCCATCCCTTTTTCTGTTCCCTCTCTGTCCATTTTTCTGTCCCCTCTCAGTCCCACCATCCCATTATCACATTACCCACCCCTCACTCGCACCATCCTGACATTGGTCCACCCTCCACATTTCTGTCCATCCCTCCACCAGTCTATACATCCCTCTATTACTCCACCCACACATCCACCCCATGCTGACATTGATCATACATTTCTCCATCCATCCGTCCATCTCTATTCAATTCCCCAAAACCCCAAGCCCATTTTTCAGTTATTTCTTCATCCATCCATCTCCACCAAAACCCTCGGTCTAATTTATCCATCCCTCTGTTCAGTTCATAGCTCCGCCCCATCCACCCCATCCTGACGTTGATCCTACGTTATTCCATCCATCCTTCTTCTCTCAAATCAACCCTCAACTTTCCTTAGTGTGTTTTTCTTTATCTCTCCACCCATCCTTTTATACACCCTATATCCACCCTCCAAACCTCTGTCCTTCCCTATTTTTTTCCCTTCATGCACCCTTGTTCTTACATCCATCTTGCCATCCCACCAACCAAAGACATATCTATTATTTATTCAACTCAAATAGTCTTCAGATGAGAAAACTGGGTGGCAACAAACGGCAGAACATTTCCAGGTGTGACTCTCACCGCACCTCTAATTGATTATGATTCTTCTAGTAACAATTTAGAGCGTCATCATTTTCACCAGTTGTAACTGATTCAGTTCTGTTGTTTCAGAACAATTGAGGTTTTGTTTTTGAAAAACTGAATGTGTGCTTTATTAAGTAGTACTATAATCTGTTTTCCATTTTATGTCACCAAACCTAGTTGAGCACTTCTACAGCTCCAACGTGCAGAAGAACCAGGCCGTTCAGAGTGATGTGCGTTTGGCCCGGAGGCTTCAAGATGAGGAGGAACGGAGAGCTCATCTCAACCACCAGCTGCGGCAAATGTGAGACACTGTGTGTGTGTGTGTGTGTGTGTGCAAGATAAAGTGCTTCTAATTACAAAAATAACTCTGCATGACCTGGTTCAGCTTCATTTTCTATCCAATTGAATTTTGGACTCTACAGGTGGTCGATCATTTAGCATACTAGTTACAAAACTGCAGAATATCTTCCCAAACTCTGCTACCGCTAGAGTGAAAGCACGGCCAGCATTCAAAGATGACCAAAACATCAGCAAAACATAGGAACTGAGATGATCTGTGGTCACCACCTGCAGAACCACTCCTTTATTGGGGATGCCTTGCTAATTGCCTATAACTTCCACCTCTTGTCTATTCCATTTGCACAACAGAATGTGAAATTGATTGTCAATCAGTGTGCCTTCCTAAGTGAACAGTTTGATTTCAGAGAAGTGTGAGTAACATTGTGTTGTTCAAGTGTTCCCTTTATTTTTTTGAGCCATGCACGTTGCCTGTAAAATTTCCTTGAGCATGTTTTAAGGAGCCATGCATGAACATAGATGTTTCACAGTTGTTTTGATGCTGTCAGTTTTAACAGATATAATGGTAATCCTTATGATTTTGTTATAAATAATGTATTCTATTATTACTATTTATTATTAATGAACTGCTACTAAGAAAATATGCAAGTTACAAAGTTTTATATAACATTTCATTACAATGACAGAATATGATTGGTTAAGAAGTAGTGTGATGATGATTTGTGATATATTTTTCACAACTGTCATTCTTCTGTTCTGGTTCGCACCTCTTTATAATTGGAACACACCTCTTTATTATTGGGACACACCTCTTTATTATTGGGACACACCTCTTTATTATTGGGACACACCTCTTTATAATTGGGACACACCTCTTTATAATTGGGACACACCTCTTTATAATTGGGACACAGCTCTTTATAATTGGGACACACCTCTTTATAATTGGGACACAGCTCTTTATAATTGGGACACACCTCTTTATAATTTGCCCCTTACTTCCAGTGATGTGTTGACTGTATCGGTTATTAAGTAAAACTCACTCTACTCTGCAGCTGATGGTTAACTTGCAAATATTCTGATTTAGCACATACCAAAGCAGAAAATAGACACATTAGATAACTTTTATCTATAGGTTTCTCATTCCCATGAGAAAATGCAAAGTGTGATGGGGAGGTAAATTACATGTATGGAGAAAAACCTTCTGGCTAACTTAAAGCACTTGTCAGTGCTGGAGATGATGCAAATTTTTCAAACAGCCTTGGAGGAGAAATTCACCTATAAATTCACCTGTAATAAAAATAATAATAGGCATAAGAAGAACAATAACTTGATTTCTTCTGTAATAATACTTGATGTGAAGCCGGTTTCTTCAGTTTCTGAGACAGACTGGACTATGAGAAGCTTTAAAGATTCAGTCTTTTAATAATCTAAGCAATTCTGACAAGGCTGGCCTTGAATTTATGTTGTGAGTTTCATAGATACAACTTTTTTCGGGGAAAGAAAATGCCATTATATTATGAAATTGATATAATGTTGTGGCTAATAAGATTTACCTTTTTTATTTTTACAGAATTGTAGTATAAACGCAAGTAAGACCACAATACTGACTTTGCACTCGTGCCTGTGTCTGAATCACCATGATGTCATTCATGATTATACACTCCTGCTTTAATTTGAGTGAGGATTGGGAGTGTGGATCCCACATGGATGCACTTGCAGTTTAAAGTGCTGCACTGCATTAAAGAATGAGTTTTTTTTTTAAAGTACTTCAACAGAATGACTCAGTACATTGTGTACAGACTTTTCTCATAAAACTGCTTCCACATTTGGTTGGTCCAGGGCACTGCTAAATTTAGGTGACTGCCCGAATGTTGATAAGCATCTGAGGGCGTTTCGATGGTTTACACTGAACCATGCGTGACCCGAGCAAGAACTTCCTCCCAACTTGTGGCTCATTTGCAGGGAGGAGCAGGACTGTGAGTACGCAAAGATGATTCAGGATGAACTCCAAAAACGCGACAAAGAAACTCAGAGGAGGGAGGAAGAGGATGAGGTATGTTACAGTATTAAAATGTCTCTTGGATAATTCTTTTGTTACCGCCTGTAATAGATTAGGGAAGTTAACCTTTTTTTTTTCCTTTCATTTTTCGTGTGACTGTAGGCAGTCAACCTATAGACCTACAGGCAAAATCTAGTGAACCAGTCACAGAAGCTTATTCACACACAATAGATTTACGTAAACTGCATGCTGACATCATTACACTCTCACCTCAAATATTTGAGTAATGTCTAGACAACTATTGGCTAATACGCCAAGGTATTTTATGGTGAGGTTTTTTCATTTATACTATATTTTTTATCTTGTCTTTGTGTCATTGTGTGTCTGTGCATTTGTTCGTAAGCAGTTTCATCCAGCATCATTAGTTTTCTGATTCTGATTCTTTAAATATACAGTATATGGACAAATTAATTGGGACACACTTCTTAATTATTGAATTCTGGTGGCTCCTGACTTCCTGTTGGAAGCATGGCCTTAAAACGCCATGAATTTGTGGACACAATTTAGGGGGGAACCTTTTCTATTCCAGCATGACTGTGTCCCAGGGCATGGCTGGATGAGCTCTGTGTGGAAGAACTTGACTGGTCCACACACCCCAACCCCATCCAGCATGTTTTGGATGAACTGGAATGGAGATTGTGAGCCAGGCTTTCTCCTCCAGCATCTGTGACTGACCTCATAAATGCTCTATAGAATACATTTGTACAAATTCCCACAGAAACTCCTTCCAAGAAGATTGTAAACTATTTTAGCTGCAAAGGGGGACCGGCTCCATATTAAAGTCTTTGTATATAATTGCAATGTCATTAGTCATTGAATGCAAAGCCCCTGTTTGTGTGATAGCCAGGCGTCCCAATACTTTAGTTTCAAAGCTCTCTTTGAGTACTGCGGGTGTGAATCTTTTTGTGTGTTTTGTCTTTGCTTCGAGTGTGTGGTCTTGCACGAGACTACGTGTTGTTGGCTGCTGTATTGAAGCCTGGCTGCCTGACAGTCTGTTCTCACTTTTAAGCTGATTACAGAGCACTAACCAAGCACCGGGACAGAGTGGGTGCTTGTTCCCCACAGAAAAGTGGCCGGATGGAGAGATGGAGGAGAACAAAAGAGAAAGAAGCAGAGAGAGAATGAGGCCCCTGTGGCATTAGAAGTGTCTCTCAGCCAGCCATCCACTTCAACCCAGCCTCAAGACTTTCTTTATTTCCATCCGAATTCTTAGTTCTTTCTTTCCTATCTTGTATGACATGAGCTCCAAAATACCAGCTTTGTTGTCGAGGAGCTCCGATTGGTACCGCTGCCTTAGAAACTGTTGCCACAGCAACGCCTGAGGTGTTTCCACGGTAGCAGCCGGTTGCCATGCAGGCGTAGGTCTGGTCAGATGAAAATAGTGCGGCCGCGTCGTGTTCGGATTTGGCTGCTGTCAGACCGTGGAGCACCAAAGAAGAGAACATTAATATGCTATTTTTATGTGGCTTGCACACATTAGAAGATAATTTCACTCGTTTTTTATTCAGTCAGATAGTTTTTTTTATTATGGTGAATCATAGTGACTTAGCCCTAAAAATATACAGATATTTCATTTACTATTCAAAATGCCCTGTGAATCTTTTTCGAGTGCCCAGTATATATATATATATATATATATGTATATCTTGTACCTCAAATCAGTGCATCAAGCAACAGACATGAACGTTGTGTGTTGACTTTAGAGGCATTAAATACTTGGATGTCTGGTTCCTAACACTACTTCTGTGAAGATGGTCTAGAGAAAACTCTTAAGTCTTTAAAGAACTAGTTTGATGAAAAAATTAAATAAGACAATTCCTTAACCCAAAATCAGTCATTCATACAAGACGTGCTCGGTATCTGATGTTTGCTTCTTTAGCTTCTCACTGAACTAGCTAACAACTAACTAGGAATCTCAGATACAACACTGAGCATTGTGATGACTGCATGCCTAAAAAGATTGCATGTTTTCTTCAGATGGCCTTGAGCTGTCAGTGCTTATGTAATTTTGAGAGTTTCTTTTAACATAATTGTAGTAGAGAATAGACTGCACTACCTGACTGAAGGAAGGGCAGGAATTCTGAAAGATTTAGGTTAGGCTAGACACTCTTTTGGAGAATAGACCGAGAGATAGAACTGAAGAACAGGGAGGAGATGAATTGGCTGTGGGGTCAAATCTTCATTACAGATGGAAATTCATGCTAAAGCCCCCCTCCTTCAACAATCCAGCTATATCAGGTAGTCTGGACTACACCTTCATCTTACGACTGGAATCTTTGAGGGAGAAGGACCTCATCAGGAGGTTACTGCTCAGTTACATTAGCTTCTTAAATTTAGTGCAAAACTAAAGAAGCAACCTGCATGCTAAGTATATCCTGACTGCTCAAGCAAATCTGGAGCATGGAGTACTTAATTTATTGAGCAAATGTGTTTTTATTTTTATTTTTACTTTTTCTTTGACCTTTAGAGTAAGTAGGTCAGATCCATGCAAGATGAGACATGGCCAAACATCGCCTGTAATAATAATAACTGCTATTGGGGTTTTAAAAATGACATCTCATTCAAATGTTCATAAAGAACAAAAATGAACAAATCCATTTAAATTGAGATTTTAGAAGAAAACAGGGAAGCAAATCAGGATAGTCTCTGCCCACAAGGGGTTGGGCAAAACCCACAGAGAGAGAGGGGGTCCGGAGAGTGGCCGAGCAGCTGCGCGTCGAGAAAAAGCGCAGCGTGTAGGAGACTAAACACTGTTTTACATCATTTATGTTTGCTGAAATCTGAATTTACTATTACAGGGGTTAAACAAGAGCTATTAGTAAAGCAGCAGCTTCTGTGGGGGTTGCGGTATCATGGCGAGACTGTAGATTTGTGCATTGCAAATGTGCTTCAGTGCTTGTTTTTAGATTTTAAATGCCGCTTTTCTCATTGCTAAAATAGTTTGTGGCTCTGGAGCTTCCCTCCAGCTCCTTTTTTCCTACAAACTCAAAGTACTTTTTGTCCGTGGTGAGCAGGGATTGTTGACAGTGCGTGAGGACCCTGGTGTTGACTAATTCAGCCCCACCAGATGGCCATGAGCACTACCTTCACAATGAATGTACACACTGGAGCCTTTTCAGCTGCAGACAGAAATATACACTCCGAGCAGAAGGCCGTTAGCTACGCTAGTTGAAGTTATTGTCTCACTTTTATTTCTAAAGTTGCTTTAACAGGACATGTCTAGCATGGCAAACCTCTCCAATGGGGCAGAAACAGAAATACACACTTTGTAGTGAGATCTTCATTCGGGTATTTTTGACCAAAATAGATTTTCCTACCTTAGACATTTTAACATTCATGAAAGTGTCGTTAAGCTTGATTAAAAATAATTGTAGATGGTCTTATTTTTTTTGGTTGGATAAAAAAATAGACAAATACAAAGTATCTCATTGGTCACATGCAATCCTACTACAACATACAGTTAAATGCTTATCTGGCAGTACATTATGGATTTGCTACATAGAACTGTGGAGACAATATCAATTGAAGTAATTAGAAATATAATTTAAAGTAATGCATGTTTAAATATAAATTGAACAAACAAGAAAAGTTAACAAACGTGTGCAAAAGAAATAATGGATGTGTGTGTGTGTGTATGTGTGTGTGTGTGTGTGTGTGTATGGTGTCTTATGTGCTGTGGTTGAAACGTTGTGGATAGAAACATCTGAAGTGTTCAGTTTTTGTTTTTAATTGGTAAGTAAGTTTTGTTTTTATTAAAATAAATAATTCTTAACGTAAAAGGGGCTTCTAAACTTAATAGCGTCTCTCTTTTCCCTGTTGGGCCTTTAAGAGCAGAAGGCTGGGGCACTTTCAACAGAATGGAGGCTTTATCTGCACCGGCTTGGCAGAACCTGCAGCACTATGTCAACTATTTTAACAGCATGTCACTGTGTAAGTCACACAGGCTCTGTAGCGGCTAATTGTTGGCACACAAAGACCCTGTGTGTGTATTTGGAGAGGTGTGTGTGTTGGAGCAGGTGGACACTGTTTCTATCAAGTGTTTGTATCTGAAAGAGAAAGGGCTTTCAGCAGGAACGTTTATACCAAAAAAAAGCGTGTGTGTGAATTACAGTTCAGTCTATAAAGGTAATGCCAGTATTTGCATTCTAACATGCAGGAGTTCAGTGTAAAATGTACAGTAGGGATACAGGTTTACTTTTACATTGGCGTTAAGGGTAAGGAGTTTAGCACCTGCAGCGGCTGAAGTGGCTTTTTGGCAAGGCTGTTGCTCCTCATGTACAAAATGTTTGTTTGGTTTGTTTTCTATAGATTTTGTGTCTTATATTATTTGTTATGCATTGTAGTGCTAAATTATCATTTACTAGTTTTGTAACATAAATATAAACATAAATTCATGTATGTTTCCATGTATAATAGGTATAAGAGAATGTGTGTGTGTGAGTGTGTGTCTGTGTCTGTGTCTATATAATATGATATACTTGATATACTTAATCCCTAAATTCACAATATCATTGCCATTCATTCTAATATTAAATTAACAATAAGCAGCATGTTATGCAGCCGAGCCTTTGTGTATGTGTTTGTGTATGTGTTTGCGTATGTGTTTGTGTGTGTGTGTACTTGTGTGTGTACTTGTGTGTGTGCTTGTGTGTGTGCTTGTGTGTGCGCTTGTGTGTGTGCTTGTGTGTGTGTGTGTGTGTGTGTGTGTGTGTGTGTGTGTGTGTGTGTGTGTGTGTGTGTGTG
>JBBKCR010000128.1:7879235-7890264 GCA_037577295.1 Ladigesia roloffi | reverse complement strand
TGACCTCTGCCATCATTTTAAGTGGGAGAACTTGCACAATCGGTGGCTGACTAAATACTTTTTTTCCCCACTGTAAATTACCAGGAAACGATGAATTAACTCCATATTAAAAATCTCTGTATTTGAATGCAATATCATTAAATGCCCTGTTAGTATAATGGTCAGGTGTCCCAATTCTTTTATCCATGTTGTGTTTCTGCTTATTAAGATGAGATAAGATAAACTTTAATTAGTCCCACATGTGGGAAATTTACTTAGTACGGCAGAAAGTGGACAGTACATAATTAAGAGCAGCAAAATTGAGAAAACCAATAGAATAGAATAAAATTTAAATATAGAAAAAATTGAAGTTCTTAATATACATTCTAGAGATGTACAGTATTTTTAATATATTATGCATAGCTGTATTATACAAATATACATTTTTCTATGTAAAATGTAAGCTGTCTAAATGGCACATTATGTAAAAAAGTATTCAGTAAGTACAATAAAATATTATTATTACCTGCTGTGTAACTAATAAGTTACATGGGTATGAAAGTGTGGCCTAGACTCAGACCCTTTAAAGGTTTAAAAGATTAAATTATGAAAGGGTTTTTCCTGCAGGGGGTTGATGTTTGTGTACACCTTTTCTCCCATCCCCAGGTTCAGCAATATGTGGAGAACATCCGGAGTCTCTCCAAAACACGGGACTCGGCGGCTCTAGAGCTGGAGAGGGATAACGACATGCTCCGCACCAGACTTGACGAGATCAGTCTCCAGCAAGGTTCATTTTCCATCTTCATCAAAATCACCTTGTGTTCTCTTCTTTCCACTGGCTTTCACTGTTCTGTTAGTAGTTGGTTAGTAAATAGTAATAGAGTCTTCCAGCTATTTTAAAGATTAATCGAATATTAAACAAGGAACAAAAGCTTTACTGGACAATAACAAACCAAATGTTCATGTAGTTCTTTGCGCAAAATCACTTTCACATAAATAGGTATCACCAGCTCTATTCTTCACAAATTTACTCTCATTCAAAACAAGCTGTTTGGATGGAGGGACCCCATATGATGTCATGAGGGGACCAATTTGCATAGGACCGCTCCTCTTCTGTCAAGACCCCACCCACTAGCCTGTTCCTTGTCACACTTTCAGCCGCAATCTTGGGTCTTTGCAGCTTTATGGTGCTGATTTCAGTGACATAAACCATTGCAGTGGAAAAAACTTGCTCAAAACACAATAAAACAATCTACACTATTGGTTAAGGCAAAGAATTGCCAACTGAATATTATTGGTTGAAACAAACAGGTGGAGTTAGGCAAATCATGTGATAAAATTGTATTGGTTGGAGACTGGCTGGAGATGTGGACAGAATATTAAATATAGATAGCTTATCCTGCAATTACTGGTTGAAACAAAGAAAGTTGGAGTTAAGTAAATAAGGCGATCAAATCTTATTGGTTAAAAGGCAGACTGGAGATGCGGACTGATTATTAATTAGAGAGAAGGAATCCTGCAATTATTTGTTGAAACCAAGAAAGATGGGTTTAAGCAAATCAGGTGGTCAAATTTAATTGGTTAAGAAGCACACTGGAGGTGTCGACTGAATATTTATTAGAGATTATTGGTCCTGTAATTATTGGTTGAAACAAAGAGGTGGAGTTCAGCAAATCTAGTGATAAAATCTTATTGGTTAAAGGGCAGACTGGAGGTGTGGACTGAATATTAATTGGAAAAACGAATCCTGTAATTTTTGGTTGAGATGAAAGGGTGGAGTTAAGCAAATCAGGTGATGCAAGTTTATCGGTAGAAACAAAGAAAGATGGAGCTAAGCAAATAAGTGAACACAACTTTATTGGTAGAAACAAAGAAATGTGGATTGAATCAATTGAAGTGATAAATTACTATGAACTTGATTAGTTGTGTGTGTGCATCTCTTGACCGAAAGAGTTTTAGACAGGTTTTTGTTCCAATTCCCCACAACATTTCCTGTGTAATAAGTTACTACAAACTAAGACAGAAATGTTCTCTTCTGTTCTCATTCATTTGACAAATAAAAGAAAAATTCTGTTTATTATTGACCTGCATTGGCTACCCCTTGGTGTCTGAATTTAGTTTCTCAGGAACTCTTGCCTACAGGGTCTCCTTGCGTCGCTCTAAGGTGAAGATTTTTATTTTTAAAAAATCTAATAGATGCAAAAACCTAAATGTGCTATGATTCATTTTTCTGAGTCTTGGCTCCCTCTTCTGTCTGCAGAGGCTCAGAAGAGTGAGATTGCGGAGATGTTGCTGCAGGAGGACCTGGCCGAGGTCATTCCCAGCAGCCTCAGCGAGCAGGTGGCCTACCTCCTGGCGGAGAGAGCTTCTCTCCTGGAGAGACTTCTGGCTCTGGACGCTGGGAACTCCAAAGGCCTGCAGGCGTGCGCTCAGTTCTCCTCATCACAGAGGTCTGAGGAGCAGGTAGACAAGGTGAGATCATGCAGGACATGGTGGGATTACACTTATTGTGTAAGCAAATTCCCAAAATGTTTGAGAGATGTTTGATATTCAAGGTTCGGTTCTTTAGAGAGACACTAAACGGTTGTAAAAGAAAAATTAAGAACATTTGGATTTTGGACAAACTCTTGGTTAGTCGTATTGGTTTATTTGTGTATCTATAATGTTTATATCCACCTCTCTTACTGACCACAGCATTTTGTATGTATTGCATTGTGTATTTAAGTGTATTTATTGACTTATGCTATATTTTATATTGTTTTTGTCTCTGTTTAGTCGTCTTTGTGTGTGTATAGTTGTTTTATAAGCAGTTTCCTCCAGGATCTACAATGTTTTCTGATTCTGAGACTGATTTTGATCCCTGAAGGTGGCATCGTTACGAGGACAGAGCCCTTGGAAGAGGTTGCTAGGGATCAGGAAAGCTGCACAAACCAAGCAGATTACGCCTGTACGTCTACACTGGATGAAACTTTTGATGGTGTCTTATTACAGAGAAAGAACTCGGCATGGCATGTATACCTATACTATACACAGTATGACAAAATGTTGGGACACACCTGTTTTTCAGGGTTCATACCAAGATAGTCTGGACAACACTATGCTTCCAACTTTGTGAACACAGTTTGGGGAACACAGTTTTTTTTTTTATTCCATCATGACTGTGTCCCAGTACACAAAGCAAGCTCCATAAATACTTACCTCGACCCCATCCAACACCTTTGGGATGAACTGGAATGGTGATTGGGAACCAGGCATTCTTATCCAACAACAGTGTCTGACTTCAAAGATGTTTTACAGGATAACTGGGCACAAAATGTTGTGGAACACCTTCCAAGAAGAGTGAAAGATGTTATAGCTGCAAAGGGGGACCAAGTCCATATTGAAGTCTACGTATTTGAATGCAGTGTTATTAAAGTCCCTACTGGCGTAATGATCAGGCGTCCCAATACTTTTGAGCATGCAGTGTATGAATGAAGAGAGAGAAACTTGTGTAAAACAGTCCCAGCCTCGTGTATAGGGCAAAAGAGTCTGAATGTGTTCTTTGTTTCCTTGTTAGGTGATTACTCAGGGCCATGACAGGGAGGAGAACGAGCGGAAAGAGTGCTGGATGCTCCAGAGGGATCTGGACGAAGCATCCAGAAGGCTGGACATGGCCCACAGAGAGATCCGCCGGCTCACTGACGAACTGGAGTCCGCTCGTCTTACTCAGAAGGCCTATGGTGCGTAGAATACTGCATGGATATCAAGGGGCAGACACTAGAGGGTACAGCACAATTTGGGGATTTTCCTGCTTAAACACACTTACCTCAATAAGAGCAATACTTACTACTTGAACTTATTGCGTATTTGTTATCTGTCCGCAACTTTGTTTAATGTTTATTGTATGTACTTGGTTCACTGTCTGCACTAGTTATCTGCACTGTGTCACTGTCTGTATTTGTTGCACCGTTAAAGCGATAGTTCACCCAAAAATGAAAATCTGATGTTTATTTGCTTACCCCCAGGGGATCCAAGTCGACGGTGACATTGTTTTCTCAGCAGAACACAAACGCAGATTATTAGCTTTAGCCGTAGCAGTCTGGTAGTCATTTAATGGAAGTGGGTGGGCATCAAGCCTCTCCAAGTAAAAAAAGCATAGTCAGACACGTCCAGATTACACCCCGTGGCTCGTGACGACACATTGATGTCTTAAGACATGAAAAGATCGCTTTAAATAGTCCCTACAGTTTTGTTGAATGTATAGCATCCTGTTTCAGAACAATGACAATAAAGTAGTATCTTATCTTATCTTAAAATTTGATGTGCTTAATAAGGGATATATGGGATAGGAAATTCTTCAATCTGTGTGGCACACCAACACTTTAGAACCTACTAACCCATTCCTGACAGTTTGTGTGTGTGTGTGTGTGTGTGTATGTGTTTTTGTCTCAGAGCCAGAGCTGCAGGAAGCTCAGCTAGAAGTGGAGCAGCTCAGACAGGAGGTGGATAAACTAAAACGCTGCGGTAACATATTTTCTATTGTTCCCGTCTCCTTCAAGCCGAAAGCATATTGGTCATTATTTTCACCACTAATTAACTGACCCGTCAATTTACTAGCAACCAAAAAAGGGATAATATGTTGATCCACATTCAGTTTAACCAAAGAAATGTTTCTGTTGGTTTGCAGTTAGATGCTGTTCTAGACCCCAAAATATCAGATGAGAAAAGCATTCATGCTCTTTGATAACAGTTCTTCTCTTGGTCAGTTGTTCACTATTGCTGGAATTCCTTTCCTCACTCATTTTTGGGATCTGTTCCCTGTTTTCTGTCCATTTCAGCGGTACGGTAACCTATAACGTAAGAACATCTCAGGCACTGTTGCATTGTTTTCTGTGCAATTGGAGAATAATAAACTTTCAGGTCAAATAAAATTGTATTATAACTAAGAAAATGTGCTTCTTTTGATTCAGATGTGGCTGAGCTTCGTAGGGCGAAAGAGCTTAATGATTCCCTGGACGAGGAGGTCTGTCAGCTGAGGGACAGCATGCAAAGAATTCAAACAGAACACTTCCAACTGCTTGAGCTGGTAAAAAGTTAATTTTTGGTGTTTTTTTTTTTGCTTTGAGAGGGATACATTGAATAGAAATGGAAATACAGACCTTGAAAGAATATAAATAATAAGAATATAATACAGTTAGTGCTGGGCACATTAATGTTATTATCATGTTAACGCATCATTTACTTAATGCCAACAATTATGTTGTCACTTTTGAAGGCAGGGTTTTTACGGGGTTGGGCGTCTCATTACTTTTGTCCATATTGTTTGTCATGATTAATTTTGTACATATTATATGACCATTCCCCATGCCAGATCCCCACAAAAACCGGCTGAGACCTAAAACACTGCGTGAACAAAAATATTGGGACACCTGACCATTACACCAGCAGAGACATTAATAACATTGCATTCAAACACAGAGACTTTCATTTGGAGTTGGTTCTCCTATTACAACTGCTATAATGGTTCCGATTCCCATGCTCTGGACTCTGAGGGGAACTTGTTGTTATGTAACAAACTATGTAAACCTGCAGGGGCAAATAGCTTTGGTTTTATATTTGATTTGAAGTTTAATTTAAAACTTTAAATCATTTGATCTGCCGCTGTGTTAAAGGGAACACAGCTGTTAAAAAGCACCTTATTTTTTTTATGTGAGCAAAACAAATGTTACTGCACTTTTGTTCATATAGCAGTACTTAAAAAAGTGTGCAATACAATACTTCTGAATTAATTACTTAATTTTGCATGTAACCATGTGATTATTTTCAAAAATCCTCGTTGCCCAGCATTAAATAGAGTACAGTAAACAATGAAATAAAACCTTAATGATCTATTAGACTGTCATACAACAATACTGCCAGGATTTTAATAGTAATCACAGCAGAAGGCATTTGAACTAACTTTAAATCATCAGATTGACAGGAAATTTGAGGACTTGGACAGTGAGGATGATGAAGATGTCCAAGCACTCTTAAACAATCTGACCAAGGTAAAACAATTGTCTAACACTGTCATCATACCTATGTTCAACCAAAGCCCTGTTTGGTGATATTCATAATTGCTGATATTTCATTTTGTCAGAGTCATTCCACCAGCACTGGCTCTCTGTCCAAGGGCAAGAGGAGGAGGAACAACGACGTCCATGAAAGGTTTCATCACTGTTTCAATACTTAGTGTATACCCAATGCCCAATACTCAACTGCATTGCTTTTCAAGAGCCCTGTATGACCTCAGAAGGGGAAAAATGCTACAGTACTGTGCAAGTCTTTTGAGTGGGTTTATTCTAAGGCACAAATGCAAGAGGCAAAGTTCAAAACATTTAGCAAAAGTCCAGTCTAGTGAATCCTTTCTAAAGCAGTCAAAAAACAGTCAACAAGGCAACAGAGCAGTCCAGAAATCCAGAACATTTTCAGAAAAACGCGAGAAGACTTTACACTGAGAAAACGTCTGAGGTCTATATATCCTGATCTTCTTCCTGGACTCTGAGCATCCTCACAATACCGCTGGTGTGGGTCTGATTTTCAGGTCTTGTTTGGAGCAGGACGATCTAAAGCAGGCTGTTTTGAAGCTCCAGACCGAGCTGGAGGAAGAGAGGATGATGAGGAAGAAGGCAGTGGAGGAGTGTGAGGACCAGAGTGAGAGGAGAGAAGGAGCAGAAAAGCTCATTCTGGCGCTCCGTGCTTTGAGTGACCGTAAAGAGGGAGAACACAAAGCCAGAGTCCAGCAACTTCATGAGAAGGTGAAGATCTAGAGCATCATTTTAGAGAAAATTAATTGGTACCTTTCACACCAAATGTAGCTGGTCAGCCAAGACAGAGTGAAGTTTGGTGAAGTTTTCTTTTAAAGTTGCAGTGAAGCTGTGAGGCTAATGTTGCCTAAGGTCACTACAGGCCAGACAGTTGGGACCACTCCTACAATAAGATTTTTAAGAAATAAACAATATGCTGCTCATGTCATCATAGGTAGCAACACATCATTTGACCCCAAAGGATCAAACTACTGGTTTTGAAGAGACACAACAGGTCTGTATTTAGTGCTCTGGCATTCAATTCGTGTCAAAATTAGATACAAACCAAGCAAAATGGTAAAACAGAATTATATTTTGTCATCCCAAGTCTACAGATCTTTCTCCCATTGGGATGCATCAAATTAGTTTGAAGCAACAAGTTCAAAATGAGCAACCAACAAACAAGACAGAACTTTTAAAAGGTTTAGGAAGGGAAGTTATATCCAGAATTTGCTGGAAAGAATGCTGTGAGGTGGTCATTTGGATGATACATGTACATAGACTTTCTCGTTCATATAGTTGCACTCACAGTGTATTTTGTCACACTTTAAAACTATTCAGTTACATTTGATTGATGTATTTCACTTTTTTCTGAAAAAAAATGGACCGAGCAGCATGTTTTTTGTTCTTTTAATCCGAGTATGGGCCCAAACCTCCGGCCTGTGTGAATGCTCTCAGAAAGACACGGAGTGGGAGCACCTGTGGTTGAAATAAAGACTAGAGTTGTGTAACTGCCTCTGTCTGATGATGTCAGCTAGCGTCTCTGAGCACTGACCTGGCCCAGCTGAAGTCCACTCTTCATGCGAAGCGGGAGGAGGCCCGACAGCAGCATGGGGCTCTGCAGATTCAGACTGAGCAGGCCAAGGCCCTCTCACAGGTGGGACAATTATTAGTTTAGGCACATGACAAAAATTTACAGTTGTAGATGTGGAGACACGTGTTACTTCTGTAGTGTGGATTTAAAGCCAGTGTGGTTTACAGACACAGTCACAGGAGCCTCGGCAGCAGCAGGCCAGAACACAGAGCGTACCGCTGGATGAGGAACTGCAGAATGTTCAGGAACTCCTCAGAAACACCAAGACAGAACTGCTCATCCAGACTGAGAGTAAAGGTCAACTGCAGGGGAACATTGCCTTCCTGGAGCAGGAGAAGTTAAAGGTATGATCAAATGTAGAGTAAAAATGACTCCAGATACATATTTTGCATATTTTGTTGTTTTTCAGTCTTATTTGTGCTCCATCCAAACAATGTTAAGGCTGACACTATGCGCCAGCAACTTTTTTTAAACTCAGATTGGAGTCATATGAGTAACTAACAATAATAATAATAATAATTTCAAAAATCACTCTTGCAGATATTTGCTGAGCTACAGAAAGTCCAGGATAGGGTGAGACAACTGGAAGAGAAAAAAGTATCTCAGGCCACAGAGTTCCAGACCTTGAAGCTGAAACTCCAGGTGCAGCAGGCTGAGTGGGAACAAGACAAGTGCAACCTACAGCAACAGCAAGAGGAGCTCAGTTCGCTCAGGGTTCAGTTCACCTCCGCGGAGAGGGAGGTAAAGCCCAGTTCTCTCATGTATCTTAATATTCACTGCATAAAATGTAGATCATTATTCACCAGACTATGACTGTCCTGGAGTGACAGTCATCTAATCACAGTCTGCTATGTGTGGCTATGTGAAATACACATTAAATACATTGTTTGATTCCATGTCCATTCTCATAAATGGTGAAATATCCCATGGAGAAGAGCAGGAAAAGGCATGAATGTAAAAGTGAGTGGATGTAATAAACACATTTTCATCTGCATATTTTTCCATATGTTGTAGATTATAGACCTCCATGAGCAGCTCCGTCTGGAAGAGGCTCACAATGCACAGAACTCCAGCCTGGAGCAGAATTTAAAATATATGGTGGAGGAGATGGTTACACTGAAGACCCAAGTGGAGAATACTCACAGGCAGAGGTGCAGCTAAAATGCATTTAGTCAATATAAGCTAGTCACTGATGATTACATAAGACAATAAAATGACAAATGACATTTAAGCAATGGCCACCAGGACCAGGGCCACCTATAGCCAAGCTTCCTATCATCACTACCATAACTTAGCGATAACTCAGCCAGTTTGCTTTGCATTGGTTGGATTACTGAATAAAAAGAGTGTAATGTGTTTGTGCTGTCTATTTTTTAGATAAAGCATGTCATACAGTGCCAGAAAACACATAAGCAAGTGTATTTGAGATTAATCTGAAATTCTGCTTAGTTTGTTTCTGCAGTTACTGTGATGCACTTTGAGGAGTGAACTTAAATTATATGTTAGATTCAGTAGCTTGTGAAGTAGAATGCATTTCTGAGAGAAAACACATGGTGTGATAGCACAGTTGCTATGATAAGAGTGGGTGTTGGTTCTAGAGATTGACGATATATTTATTTACCGAAATTTTTCACAATATTTAAGTATTTTACCATAATCGGTTATCGGTTTAGTTATAGCAGGCTTACTGATAAACACTGTCTTGAGAATTACGTGCATGATCGCCATTGTAGCACAACGTCTGAGGGGAAACTGCGTGCAAAAGAAAAGTATACTTAGTTGCTTTCCTATATTAATAAACTTTATTAAACACTTTATTAAATAGACAGCTATTAATGCACACATTAGATGTGTTACATAAATGACTGATATGTAGTTTATGCACCATTGAAGACTTTAGTAACAGTGCCCTTTTGTATTTTTTTAAAGTATTTTTTAAATTATTTTTTGCACTTTCAGACCCATAGTTTTGATTTGTATGCAAGGAGGGAGTGATTATTATAAATAAAACAGTTTTAATACAGTTGTAATAATTATGTATTTAAAAATGGTTGCTTATGTGTTGCTAAGTGGTTACTATGGCATTGCAGATGTTTTGATAAGATGTTGCTAGCTGGTTGCTGTGATGCTGCAAGATGGTTACTATGGTTTCACACATTAGGTTTCACACTTTTTGGTTAAAAAGACAGGGGTGCTTGCAAAACTTTTGCCCAGGGTCAGGGGTACAGTAGGATGCATGAGATGCCAATATCTCAAAAAACTTTTTTAGGGGAGTGGTAAAAAAACAAAATTTTTCCTTTAATCCGAACACAGAATGGGTAAAAACACAGTAAAAATGTTCAAAGTAGCAAAAAAAAGTTTGATGAATCTTCTTACATGCTGTTCTTTTAATGTAAAATAGGGAGCACTTGGTAGAAAGAGAAAAGCAGCTGCAGCAGCAAGTGGAGTCTCTGATGAACACCAACACTCATCTGAACCTCACAAAGGCAGAAATTACTCGAGTCCAGGAGCTGCAGTGCGAAGAGCAACATGAGGCAAGGCATTTATAACAGGTCCACATAACCACTGTAAGACTCTCCTCAGTAGTGATGCAGGTGCTGACCTGTACTCTGTAGGTCAGGCTGGTTAAATATATCGCAGATGTAAGCGGGGCTGCATGCCAAATAAGTTACAAATAACTGCAGATCGAGTCATTGATTAACAAATATTTTTGCCTGTAGGTCAAGAAAACCCTGACCCGTGAATCACTGAAACTTTGTGTCTGGTCTTTAAAAGGTTTTAATGTTATATATTAATATGCTGCAATTAAGATCTGAAACACTTTTAAGAAAAATAATAGCAAATAAATATTTTTATGAATATATTAAAAACAAAATAAGATTCTTTAAAAATCCCTCAGTTTTACAACAATATTTGGAAAGAAAACAGTGATGTTGGACTGCTGTATTTTTGCTAGATAAGAGAGATTTTTTTAGTGAAAAAACTGCATGAAGACCATTCTAAAGATTCTATTGTTGGTTTTCTTTGCACAAAGCTGAGGCAGGTCATCGCAAGGCTGGAGGACAGACTGGTGTCCAGTCAACAGGAGTGCCAGAACCTCCAGATTCAGCTTCAGCAAGCACACTATAACCTACAGGCTCAGATCAGGTACAAAATGACAAAAGGACATCAGCCATTATATGCGTGTCTTCATTTTGACCCTGGAAGAACCTTGTATCTCTGTTATTGTTGTCTTTCACCTTTTGTATATACAGTAACCCCCCACTGTAACGTGAACTATTAGTTGTGGTTTCAGTCCACTGCAGACTTTTTCTGAGAATTCGAACTTACCGTGGAAATTGCATATATCCTCTGCTCTTTTCGCTTTTGTGACATCCGGGTTTTGTCTACGGGGAAAACAGAAAAAAGAAGG
>JBBKCR010000128.1:7868642-7879225 GCA_037577295.1 Ladigesia roloffi | reverse complement strand
GACATCCGGGTTTTGTCCACCGCGCCCCCCCCCCCCAATACTCATTCTGGGTTGCTAAGCACTGCGCCCAAATATAAACCCTGCATTAAACCCGGATGTCACAGCTATTTTGTGACAATATATAATTTTTCATGAATTTTAGTACTAAATTATTAAGAAAAATACATAACTTAAATATTCATGGAAATTCAGCTACTTTTCCAAATAAAAAAATTGCTAAATGTTTTGTTACTGTGGAGAGAAACACAAAGAAAGTGTGTTTTGGGATGGTGAACTTCCGTTGTACTCAGAGGCCAGAACACAATTTATTTCATCCTGGCTGCTGATTGGGTGCTGCCCTTTGACACAGCTGCAGTCCAGAATTTCCCCCATGGAGTGTCTCGAATGTGCTCATGCATTTGTGCCTTTGAATATCATCGAAAATGACAGCGCATACAAAAAAACCCAGCCTGTGCATGAATTACATTATAGGCGGTGTATGGGCAATATCAGCATTTACGTTGTAGCACTGCAGGAGTTCAGTGTAAACTGTATAGTATACGAGGTTACTTTTACAGTTTCTTTAAGTGTTCATTTGAGTTTAATGAAATTACAGTGTTTTAGGGTCATATTTGAGAGCTATATTTAGGGTTTACACTATGAAAAAGGCATTTTAGGCTTTTGTTTTACCACATCACATCATTGTGCTTTTTCACTAAACACAGGGGCTCTTTATATGTAATTTGAAATGACAATCTGCCCTTTCTGGCCAGATTGTGGCCAGTAAAAAAGGTCCAAATCACCTTACGCTATGTTGACAAAAGTATTGGGACGCCTGACCAACAGGGATTTTAATGACATTGTATTCAAATCCATAAACTTTAATATAGATTTGGTCCACCTTTACAGCTATAACAGCTTCCCCTCTTCTCTTCTTGGAGATTTTAAAGTTTCTGTCTATTCATTCTCGAGAGTGTTTATGAGGTCAGGCACTGATGTTGGACAAGAAGTGCTTTGTGTGCAGTTAGGCTGCAATAGAAAAGGTTTTTCCCCAAACTGTGTCCATACAGTGTGAAGCATGGCATTTTCCAAAATATCTTGCTCTGCTGAAGTATTGAGATTGTCCTTCACTACCCAAACCTTAATAACAGTTGTGTCCTAATACTGTTGACCATATAGTGTACTTGCATTATAGCCTTTTATGTAGATTTTGACACTGTATGATTTACTGCAAAAGTAAAGATAAAATTATCAGATTCTACGAATGTCTTGGCTGGTCAAACACATAAGGGGGAACGACTATTACTTTAAAGCAGGTGCCCTTTCCATCTTTATGAATGTATGACCTGGTGTTCCACTTTTTTCAGCAAGTACCAAGAGAAGAGGGATCGCCACAGAGAGAAACTGGGTGAAGCCAAAGAGGTGTACCTTAGAGAGACAGCATGGCGGGACGAAAAGATCAAGGAGCAGGAGAGAGAGATGAGAATCCTCACAAAGAGGGCTGAGAGGGTACGCTTAACATCTGGAGAATTCATCAGTTCCTCACTACTGACATCTCTTGTCCAGTCACATGTCTTCTCTAGGCTGAACTAATGTCATTCCTAGCTGGCCTTCGTCTGAAGACCACCAGACCTCCAGTATGCAGAAAAATGTCACAGCACTGCGAACCATTCGCTGGCTTCCTGTGGCTGCTTGCAATAGAAAATGTTTTTCCCCAAACTGTGTCCATAAAGTTGGAAGTATGGCTTTGTCAAAAATACCTTGCTATGCTAAAGCATTGAGATTGGCCTTCACTGCCCAAACCTTGAAAAACAGGAGTGTCCTAATACTGTTGACCATATAGTGTACTTGTAACAGGGAACCCTTCTCTGGCGTCCTGTGGCTGCTCGCTTTAGATTTAAAACTCAAATAATACACTGTACATGATTAGGTGAATTTCCAAAACACTCCCAGTCCACTCACACAGTTGCCAGTGGTACTTCCTTACACAGGTCACCCAGGGTACATCTCGTAAACAAAGATGTCAGATGCTGTGTCATGTGGGAGTATATAAATATTGAATATGTACATAATGTTGGGACACTGAATATCAATTTCTTCAAAATAGTTATATATAAATTAAATATAAATTATATTTTTAAACTAATTTGCCCACACTAAAATATGCAGGAGTTGCACTTTAGAAACAAGCATTGAAAAATGACAAGTAACTATAAAATTTCAATAAAAAATATTTTTTCTCTAAGAATTGCTTTCAAATGGGTAAAACAAGTCAATTATGATTTTCCAGGAAAAAAATGCTTTTGGACTGAGTGAGTTTTGGTAATGTGCTTCTCTGAATTAGCCCAGGCAGTGGGCAGCCCCCTGGGGAGTCGTGTTAGGGGATGGTTCCTTCCACATGTGTACCCCAGAGGTGTCCTGGGATTTGAACCAAGCACCTTAAAATCACAAGGGGCAGCTCCCTCCCTAAGTTTATTCTAGGCTAGCGAGTATGAGGAGCGCGTTTCTTATGGACTGTAAACACAGATATGCGTGACTCTGGATAAGAGTGTCTGTAAATGTAAATGTACATGTACACTTGGCAGGGGCAGGTGGTGATTGAGTGACAGTGGGTCCAGGATGGCCATTATTGATTAGCGCTGTTTCTCCCCAGGAGAGGGAGATGGTGAAGAAGATCACAGTTGAGAATGAATCGCTGCTTGTGAACAAGAAACATCTGCTTTGTCAGCTGAACGAGGAGGAAGAGAGCAGGAGACATGCAGTAGCCACAGTCATGGCTATTCAGCAAAGGTACCTAATCTTCATGCCAGTGATCCCCAGCTCCCTGGAGGGCTGGAGTCCAGCAGTTTGGTCTCTCTCATCCTCAGATACACACACATTAAACCTGCATTTAACAGGTGAGCTGAGCCAGAAGGGTTTGAGCAGGGAAACCTCTGTGCTGGAAACTGCCCAGCTGGCATTCGACCGACCTTAAACGTTTAAATGTGGTTGAAATAATGGCAGTTTATGAAAAAACATTCATTCAACGTCGAAACAACGTTGAATACCAAATGGTTGAAATGGTGTTGTTAACTAACTATGGATTCAACATAGAAATATAAATAAAATTTGAGTTGTACCTCAAATCAACGTTGGAATGACGTTGATATTCTAATATTAATTAGATTTGCAAAATCTAAACAAAATCCAACGGTTATCCAACACTGACACCTGGCGCACCTGACGTTGATTCAACGCTGACTCCATGTTAAAATGCCAGCTGGGTGGCCCTCCTGAACCATGGGGCTGCAGTAGAGTGTACATCGTTAAAAAAATATCGCCGCTGTCAGGCCAAAACCTCATATGTCAGAAATTTAAAAATTGCTGTATATTCTAAATAAATGAATACTATCAATGGTTAATAATTTCTAAAATAAACACACTCATATGTAGGCTGACCAATAGTATCAGTTTATGGGAAAAAACAGCAAAGACCAAAAGTAGAGTTACGAGGTCACATTGTGAGAGTCTACAGCAGTGTTTTATACTTTTCCTCATTAAATAAGATGTGATTCAGGTGATCAATAATAAGTCCCTCATTAAGCAGAATGAGGTGCTTGTGGACTCTGGCATGGAAGGGTTGTCTTACTCAGAGGATAACTATTTGATTTTATTTTCTTAAGCAAATGTCTAATGATATAATCTAATTTGCTGAGAAGGTTCAGTTTATTTACAGGCAAGCAATCAGATCATGGAAACTGGGTGCTTTGCACTGTCTAGCTTTGCAATAAACACACTGATGACAAATAATATGAATTTTGTTTGAAGAACTTGAAGTAAAATACTGTGAAATGACTTTTGTTCCAAATTGAGCATAATTCTTTACAGTTTTAGTGTGGAATAAGTCACTCAGTGCTCATGCTGTTTCTACACATGGACAGTAGAAAAACGAAGTTAATGATAGGCATGCACTCAATAACCAGCTTTTTGATTCAAAACTGTCTTTTTTTACATTTGTCTGTCATGCCCTGTTCCACTTGCTAGCTAAGCTAGCTAACTTGTGCTTTACTGGACTCAGAGTCAAGGTGTCTTTATCGAATTTCTTGAAATTGAATTGTGTACCTGGTAAAATCAGATAGTGATTGTTATATGCACATACAGTCATGGCCAAAATTGTTGGCACCCCTGAAATTTTTCTCACAGAAAAGCATTGCATTAACACATGTTTTGGTGTTTATTTTCTTTGTGTGTATTGGAACAAAACAAAAACAGGAGAGAAAAAATATCCTAAAAATGGGCTGGACAAAATTATTGGCACCCTGTCATGATTATGAATAAATAAGATTGTTTCAAGCATGTGATGCTCCTATAAACTCACCTGGGGCAAGTAACAGGTGTGGACAATTTAAATTCTATTAGTTTGGTCATATTACTATGATTTATTAGTAATATACTATTATAGGTACTGAGCACAAAACCAGACCAATTTACTTTTATGAGCTTGCTGTATTGGAATTGCTTGTGAGATGCATTCGGATGGACAGACCATATCTGACACCCCTGCTTTGCATTAACTCTGAAATAAATGTTATTTCTGTTTGTGTGTTGGTCCAGGGTGGAGTTTCTCGAGAAAGACAGTGTTCAGCAGTGGGATCTGAACATGATGAAGTCCAAGCAAATTGCTAATCTTAAAGGCCTGTTACACAACAAGCAATGTCTGATCAGCACAGAGGTAGATATCCGGAAACAAGGCAGTTTAAACAGCTCTGTGTAACCTGATCCTCCTTGGTAGGAGATTGAAGTTGGAAATGTCTTTTTCTTTTGTGCAGGAACTGAAGAAACTGTCTTCATTTGAGAACCGCATAATTGAGGGCTCAGAGCAAGCAAGTGCCAGGTTGATTTCTTATGTTTCTCTAATAAAACTTTATCCATTAATTACTTTTTAAGTATAATGTGGAATATCAGCTGACCCCTTTGCAGGACTTTAGGCTTTAGAGTGGACGTGTTTGTATTAATGGCAGCATATTGGTCGATGTTGATGATATATCATTGGGAATATTGACTTTATTGAAGAGTTTCAATGGAAAATGAGGCAAATATGTTTTTCTCTGGACTGAGCTCTCTAATAGTGATCAGTGGACAAAGCACAACTGAACTGTAAATTCAGTTTAAGAGAAGTGCAGTAATATTGTAACCAAAAATACAGCATAACATTAAAACCTACCACAATGTTGCTTTTCAGGATAAGCAGGGGCTTCTGAATGGTTTAGATGTTTGTGTCGCATAGAAAGACTTTAGACTTCCTTTTATTCAGGTAGGAGATTTTGGAAAAAGCCATTGCTAATAGATCAAATAAAATACCAGAATAAAATGATTAAGGTTATATAATTGGAAACGACAGCTAAAAACAACATTAAAATCGACTCCCATTTTGCACTTTCGTTAAGTGATAATAGTTCAGCCAGTCATTTTATTAGTGGTATGGCTAAGGGCTAACAGTTTTTTGAACACAGCTTTGTTTCACTACGTGTTCCTAAAAAGTATGAATAATAGAGGGTTGAATATTGGGGTGAATAAATGTATTTGAGAGGAAATAATGAAGATGAAGGACAGGAACTGTGAAGGCTGTTGCATTTGTTCACAGTGAGCGGGGATTTGAAGCACTTGACCTTCTGGCGAGGGTCCAGAAGACAAAATCGAAATCTACAGGGGAGCCTGCGACTCTGACCCAGGGCCGTGCCTCAGAGATGGGCTATCTGAACTGACCACAGGAATCTGTGCACCCCCTCGAGACCCGGACCAACACAGTAAACCTCTTCAGCTCACAGCATGAGCCACATTTCCTTCCAACAGTGATGAATTCTAATACATGTTCTTAGGAAATTAGTCTCCAAGCATGATGGACGACGTGTGACGGATCTGCAAATCACGAAGCACTTTATCTTTTTTGACGGGCCGATACAGTATTAGACCCTTGTTTGGAATTTATAAGCTCATGAAATTGAAAATTTTTTTAAATGTTATTTTAATATTTATTACATTTGCATGTGATGTGACCTTTTTAATATATATATTTTTATTTATATTGTTTTTTGTACCATTTTATACTGTATAGAAAGCAATTTACAAGATTAATAAAGTTGCTCATCCCCACGGTGTCCACACCAGTCTAAACTTTTAAAATCACAAAACAAAATACGAGCTCGGTTTTTTTTCGGATTTATTTATTTTCTTATTCATACAAAGTCCTTTCTAAGTCTTGACTTTGCATATAGCAGCCAAGGCAAACTTTATAGAGTACCACAATGCAAGACAAATGAAAAAGAACATATTTGTAATAATAACTAGACATTTGATATAAATGGGTTAACACATAAGTATTTTATAGTTTATTTACAGGATATTCATGCTAGAAAAAAACAAAACATAAAAAAAGCCATACAGTACTGAGTACAGTGAAGAACACCAGTATGGTAAACTTGTATAAAATGTGACGATAAACAATTAGTGATAAAATAGTTAAGGCTTGACTGTATAGAAAATAATATAAATGGCAATTATTAATACTTAGTCATGATAATATATGGATGAGAAGACCGGAGACGTTTTAAAACGTAAACGTATATACACAATAGGAATGTGACATCAGAACTGACCTGTAGGTGAAATGCTGAAGGACCTACAGCGTAGCTTAGCTCCAAAAAAAAAGTCAAGTGAATATCAGTATCTTTAGATGTCGGTGGCAGTGTGAGCGTGTGTTTATGTACACCAGAGTTGAGGAATACCAGCATCTTATGCCATTCTGTAGTCCGTGTTTTTGGCACTAAAAAGCACATTGTTTAAAAGGACTAAGAACAGTTTCGCTTTGATTAATAAAAACTGAACAAATCGAACATTCACAAAGGCCTACTAAAATAAAAATGCGTTTTGATGTATTAAAAAAAAAACAGAAATAACAAAGAAACACACCCTCAATCAGAAATCCTGATTCAAATGCAATTCCATCGATTTTTCGAAACATTTCTTTTACAGTCATTCGGAGTGGTTTGGAGTGAAACGCTCCATTCTAGGGAGTCAAATTTGTTACAATACTTCAATACTTCTTAAAGCCTGATTCATACTGATACTGCTGAAGCACGTCGGATCAGTTGGATCGCCATGATACGACGTTGGATGGGCGATCCAATTGGGTTGGATCGTCGGTTGGAGTCAAGCTCTAATTTCTAGACATCTGACAGCAGAGCTGGATGCTGGACGTCTGTGATTGGTCAGCCGACGTCAGCCTCGGAACCCAACATAATTTCTGGGACCTGACGATGTATTTATTTACGTTATTACGGGTATTCTATTGGCATTAGGTGCATTGTCTCATATGCTGAGTAGAACTACAACTGAACTACAACTCGGTATAAATCATTTAAAGTTTTTAGGGGTTCAGACCGACACGCCTCCTGCTGTCCTGGCATCGAATTTCTTTGCAGCAGCGTCGGGCCAGTATGAATACAAACGGGCTCCGACGGTACAGCGCCGTGTAGGAGCACATTTGCCTTTGCATGAATCAGGCTTAAATCAGTATTTTAAAGTCCAGAGAGGTATGTGATAAGGCAAAATAACACCCTACAAATGTTTCCCCCTCCAGATTTTACTGTTTATTACATTTAAAACAGGTTGCTGGTAGCTCAGACAGTAAAAACACTGTTATATCTGTTTTGAGCATCGCAACCTGGTTCCTATCAACACCTTTTTTTTGTTTTTAAAGCGAGTTGCACTACAACACATCACTCCACCTCAAACCACCCTGAATGACTGTTTACTTCTCAGTAATGATATTTGAAAAAAATGGTGGAATTATTTCTTAAAAAGGTCCCTAAGACAGAAAACAAAGAAAACAAGAAAGACGAAGTGTTGGACTTGGTCCGTGCTCTAAATAAATGTCTTAGCGTAAGTTCATGAGCACTAGATATTACCAGGACTACACAGATTGTAAAGAGGACAGGCTTTTTTTTTTTTTGTCCTGCGTAACACCTAATGTCCAAAAATGTAGCTGCCAAGAGCAATGCCTTTACTGTCGGAACAGACTGAACATTTTTAAGCCAATACTACATGGCCTGAAAGTGCTGCAAAACCGTCTTTGGATGTCCCCTACCTGTCCCTCGTCTCTCGGAGTAACGCCGAGTTCAAGAGAGAGCTCGCACAAATCAAATACTACAACAATGCTGCCTTCATCTTTAAGAGGCATCGAGAACTCTAGAAGTCTAATATGCTTCGGAATGTATCCCAGAAAACAAGGAATGGTTAAGCGAAAGAACACACCACTGAGGTGATTTGGTTCGTTTTAGGCGAAGCCGGGGACTGACCGTGGTGCCCTGGTCCCGAGGGGCTGTTTATATGAGGGAGATGCGGATAGGGATGCTGGGGGAGTCCGTCCTCGGCGGTGAATGCTGGCTAACCAGGTGCTCCACCACTGTGTGTTTAGACATGTGCTTCATCAAATAGGTCTCCTACAGAGGCAGAACATGGGACACAATATCTTCAGGTCATCATCATGTCAAGGGTACTTCCAATGTACAAAAATGTAGAATCCAAAAACTGGATCCCGGAGGAAATAACATAAGACACATTAGGACACAGAGTCACACAGACAAGAACAATCGAAATTATAACATCTAATAAAAATCCATAGAAAACAAAACTCGCTATGAAATATACTATGCCATATACTCAAATGTTGGGTTTAAAAATGATAGATAGCTAAAAAAACTAAGTGAGCTTTAAATACTTAGTTTTTGCACTTAGCAGAGATCAGTAGTTTATAAGTAATATCAATATTGTACATGTAAGTAATATTGATAGAGAGTAGCACAATGCAATTCAAATAACCTATTTGTAATAATAACTAGACATTATTCATAAATGTGTTGACACACAAGTATAATTACAGTTTGAATATTATCAATATTGCACATGTATGTAAGTAATATTGATATTGCATGTGTATTTGAGTAATATTGATCTGGCACATTATTTGATTAACCAAGACATGAGGCTAATATTAAAACAAACAGGAATAATACTAATACAGTAATAGAGATGTACATGTATGTTTGCTTAATTATTGCCAGATGTCTCTTATATTTCATATATGTGACTCAAATACCTGGTTTAGCACAATCGATACTTCATTCCTAAATCAGGAGTTGCTGATGGAATTTTACAAATCCAAACAATGGCTGGAGGACCCGAGGAGGAATCTGGAACCTAACCTGTGTTCTCCTCACCAGGTCACAAACTTTACTTTTTTACAAACAACACATTTTTATATTATGTCAATCTTTATTGTTTGTTTGCATTTCTTCTAACATTAACTTTACCATAAATACAGATGTTATATGTATTTGTATTTGCATAATCATTCCCAAACCTAGTATGTTAGCATTTACTACAAGGTTAATTTGTATTTGCTGCCAGAAAGTCTCCTCACTGCTCAGCTAAATGCCTTTAAACTGTTCGCAGAGGGGAGGAAGATTTTGCACAGTACTGTATCTGCACTTTTGTCCATTTTTATAGATATCAGAGTCAGGATGTGTGGCTGTTACCACATAGGCATCATTTAACACCCCAGCATGTTTTGAGGCAAGTGTTTATTTGGGTATGCGGTTTGCTAAACTGGGCACTAAAAAAATTCGGCTGCTAGTGGTGCCACTTCAGCAAGGTAACGTTGGTGATACCCCACAGCTTCACTTGCTGAATAGCTGAAATGCAGGAAAAGCATTTCACACTCCACACTGCGTGGTTTGAGAGTTCATGTGTGACTACAAGGACCCATTTCCTTCACAAACACAAAACACACATATTGGCTATGCTAGTGAGAAGGAGCAAAACATTGTAACTATTTGAGCAGAAATATTCCTTTATGTATAACTAAACAACGCCTCTAGAATTTTTAATGGTTAACTTTATGTAGATAACAGGACTACAGTACCATGAGGCCCTGTCTGAAAGCAGTACTACGTGAAAATAAAAAACCCTGGAGGGACTTACTGAAGTGTACGCCCGTCCACACATGCTGCAGCAGTAGGCCTTTGCATTTTTGATGGCATGAGCAGCTAAGTGGATCTGTAAAGAGGCCGAGTCCGAGTATGCGCGGTAGCAGTGTGAACACTTGTATGGCTTGTCTTTATTGTGTGATCTCTGGTGAGACTGCAAGGCAAGATACCATAGAGGCTTGTTAATACACAATCAACCAAGGAAACCTTTCAAATGTATGATTATTATTTTAGGCCTAATACCTTAATTACTGTAATGACTACACAACTATATGTAGCTACTAGGGAACTAGTGTGTATTTTATGCAGTTTAGAGAGTGAGGAATTAAAGTGTAAACCACTTCAAATAAGCTACATATAATTTAGAAATCACACTTAAAGGGATAGTTCACCCCAAAATGAAAAATTGATGTTTATTTGCTTAGCCCCAGGGCATCGAAGGTGACTTTGTTTCCTCATATACAGGGGGCTCGAGACGGTCGTCTTTCAGAAGTAGAAAATGATATAAATACTGTTCAGTTTCTCACAAAAACCAATTGTTTCATGTCTTAAGACATCAATGTGTCGTCACGAGCCACG
>JBBKCR010000128.1:7837179-7849634 GCA_037577295.1 Ladigesia roloffi | reverse complement strand
CTGTGCACTTTTCTACTTAATTTTCCTTACTTTACTGGAAATTAAGGTAAAAATTAAGGTTATATTAAGGGGTAAAACTAAGGGGTTTGGTTTCGTAGTGATAACTGCAAATACTTTTGTTCATGTGGTTTCTGACACTGTACAACACTATTATCTATAGCAAGAGACAAAGATGTTGGGGAAAACGCAAAATATGCATGTTTTCATAGCCATTATCGAGGAAAATTAAAAACAAATGAGCGATCCCAGCACTAGTAATGGCCATCGGTTATCATCACTACTACATACATTTTCACATGTTTGTTTAGTAATCTCAAATATACTTGCTTATGTGCTTTCTGACATTGTATCTTATCTACAAAACAGAGAGTAAGGTAAAGTAAACTCAAAAGTGAAACTCCATGCAGACTGATTTCACAGTCATTACGGACAACTGTGTATAGACATGCAAGCATGCCTACATGCTAAATGATGCTAAACCATTTCAAATATATATTATTACAGTATCAGAAACCTGTTATCTATGAATAGAGACAAAAGTGTAGTACAAAAGTCAGAAAGCAAACGCTTGACTGCATTTAGGGTAAGAGGTGATTTGTTTTTCTTTTGCCACCCTATGATTTTAATGTGGTCGTTTCTTTCTGCTAGCGACTGACTCACATATTATAGTTACAGCTTTCAACAGCAGAGGTCTCCCAGCACTGCGGTAAAGGTGCACCTGAGCCTGTGGCGGGTTTCCTCACACACTGAAACCAGAGCTGGCGAGAGGAACTGGCTAAACAATGCACATATTTCTGCCTCACCTCCACCGGAGCTCGGGTTCAGCTGCTTCTCTGGCTCGGCTGCGGGGCAAACACTGAGCTAACAAGGAATGAATCTCCCTTTCCAAAGAATCTGGACCTGTGGAGAGAATTACAACCTACGGGAGGCGAGTGACTCACCAGCAACCGTGAATCAGTCACACCGAATATATTATTGTAAAGCATTTCATACACCTCACAAGAGCTAGCGTGAAAATTACACACTTATATTCGATTTTACAGCTCTCCTTGGGTTAATTAAGCTTTTAGTACAAAAAAATGACACCACCCGAAACACATGTGCAACAGTTACACACTTTTAACGAACAGTTACTGTTACCGGACCACAACTTATAAAAAATGTGTCGTTTTATGATGATCTGCACAGTTAAACAACTCTCACACTTTAACAGATCGAGACCACAGTTACCAGACGTTCTCAACACAGTGGGGACGTGGTATGAGTGTAACAGGGACAGAACAGTATTAATGAGCATATAGAGGCTCACATATTGGCCACTTTATTAGAAACATGTACCTATTCGTGTGTCCTCCACAATTATCAGCATATCCATTTAGTCGGAGCAACAAAGGCTCATGAAAATTCCGTTTTATGTATTTTCCCACAAAATAGAGAAAATTTACACTTTCAAACAGTCACAGATAAAAAAATTTGTTGAAGCTCCAACTATGTTAAAAATTGTTAAAGCCCCAACTATGGATTCTGGTAACTCCAGGAATGCCATAATGGATGTGAACGAGACAGCCAGGGTCTTCAGAGAGACTTTAGAGACCCCAAAACACGCCTTCATTTTCAGAATAAATGTACCTTAAATAAATAGAAGATATTGCTCTCAATATGACATTAGGATTATAACTGTAATTCTTTTTATTTATTTTAAGTACATTTATCAGCCTTTTCAAATAATATTTAACAAGGGCTGTAATAATCCTGTGTGCACTGCAGATCCGTTTTTACCTGCAGGTTCCTTTAGTCATTCTCCAGGTCTTCACCAGCGGTCACAGACACACATTCAGTACACACCAATACACAGAGCTGTCGTTTATTAGCCTTATGTGCAGTACTACTCAATGAAAATGTAACATTTCTGTTTACAATATGTGCAAAGTTTGGGTGAAGCTACTACTGATGGGCAGAATGTGCAATACTGTGTATTTTATACAAAATAAGCAAATTAGTCTGCTTACAGTTAACAAACATACATGTATATTTTGTGTAATACAGCTTACACACTATTTTACAGGATTGTATACTGCTGATGGGCCACCAAGGCTTTGGATTGGGCCGCGAATCTAAAACCAACACAGGCCATTGGTCCGGAATTGGTTGTTTAATATTATCTAATGTGGCCGTGTGGGTCTTGGCAACATGCTGTGATAGACAGGTGTGTTTTAATGTCGAAATTGACGAGAACGGTTGTTATACTGCTCATCTTTCTACTGTATATTGAGAATTTCTATTAGTCTACTTTTATTTTATTTTATTTTATTTTATAATTTTTCTCAATTTTGCTGCTAATAATTATGAACTGTCCACTTTCTGCTGTAGTAAGCTATTTTCCCACTTGTGGCACTAATGAAGGTTTATCTTATCTTATATTTTCAACCTGTGTTGAGAATGGTGAACCACTCTATAAATCTGGTGGTCCTGTTTAGCCCCTCTTCCCTTGATGGACTGGATAAAAGGGTTTTTATAAATTGTGGAACAACAGAAGGGCTACAGACAGTAACTGTAAACTTACAAAGTGCATCTATATGATGGATGTACATGATAAAAACCCCAAGAGAAGCGGATGTAATAAACTGTCAACGGGGTACCGTAAGTTGAATTCATGAATAGTGCCTATGGAGATCATTACAATGAGATATCACACAAAGCCCTCTTTGAAAAGCCAAGCTTAGATGTATGTATGTCATTTATTGCTGGAGGCTATTAGGATAAATGACTTCTCGGGACATTTGCATTGCACTGGATAATGAGAAGGGCCCTAAAGTGCAGGCCTCTACCCCACAGTATGAAAAAATACACCACTATGGAACTCCCAGTGCCCCGTGAAGGAAGCATCTCCAGTTATAAGAAACCATCTCTTAATCTCATGGGGGAATGGACAACAGTGATAAAAATACATTGATCCAAATATTTAAACCACCTGCATGATTTTGTGTGGGCTAAACTTGTGCCATGAGACCAGCTCGGACCTGTTGAGGCACAGATACCACCAGACCTCTCAGGGTCTCCTGTGGCCTTTAACAACAACGTTATCCCGTAAAACCCTGTAAGTTGTGAGTTGGGGCCTCGATGTATTGGGCAAGTTTGTCTTAATATCAGCAGTATCTGCACATTTCACTTTATATATATTTGTATTCTTACATATATTCTCACACTCTACTTACATATACTATTGAATATCTGTAGTCCAGAATATTGCTGATTTTTAAAAAATAACATGTCACCATATTTGCTGCTCATCTTTTGCACATCTTTCACAACACATACAGAACATTTGCTGCTGAGACATTCTTGTGTTTTTGTTTGTCCTGTGTTCCTGTCTTGTTTTAGCATTAGATATATGTCGGTAAGTTATGTTAGACGGTGTTAGTAGTGTAAGGTGTTGTCATTTATGTCACGCATCGCTGGGGGACAGTAAGAAACGTAATTTCAATGTCTCTGTATGTCTAGTATATGTGGAGAAATTAACAATAAATCTAATTTGACTTTGCCTCAAGCAATTGGACTGAGATTTGGCCAATTGGGATTCCAATTTAACATCTCAACTCTTTGTTATGTTCCTCAAAGCATTAGTAACTGTTCTGTAGGACTAGGCTGGCTTTCCTTATTGGCACCCAAGTCCCTGTTTCCAGTTCACTGGTTGTACTTCTTTGTACCACTTCAGTTAGATGTTAACCACTGCATTGTGGTCACAAGACACTCTGTTCTGGAGATGTTCTGACCAAGTGTTCTAGCCATCACAGCCTGACCCCTGTCAGAGACACTCAACCGCTCACACTTTCCCATTTTCCCTGCTTCCATCACATCCACTTCAATAACTGACTGTTCACTTGCAGCCTAATATATCCCACTTGATGCACATCTCCATTATGAGTCGCTCTCTGTTCACATAAATGTCAAGGTAGGTGTCAAGGTTCCTCCAACGATTAATCAGCGCGTAGAGTGGAATAAAAAAAAAGGCTGATTCCAAAAGTAGAACGTCACCCAGAGTGAAGTGTCCTTCACAATCAAGGATATCAGAACTAATTGGAAGCCTTGACACAAAAATTGTCTATAATAATGAGAAAGAGTCTATTGGATCATTTTGAAAAAGTCCTACTATTTCAGCTCATACCAAGAAAATGTGCTATCTTCAAGAAATTAGATCAAGGTTATAATAAAGTATTAGTTGTAGACAGCTTTACAAATCACTGCTTGTGGCTTTGGGATGGAGGGGCACAGTGAAGCTTCACCGTCTTTCTTTGTCATCTCTGGCTCATTCCCCTCTTTTTCCCCGGAGCGGCAGGCGGAAATTCGCCCCACACACGGCACCGCCAGGTGTGGGGCGCGATAGCGAAGTGACAGTGCTTTTCATTCGAAAGACATCTGTGTGCAAAACGGATTGGAGTTTGCCTGACTGAACACGTGTCCGGTGGGAGAGTTAACCGGTTCACAGCCAGCAGTATTGCACAAAGCAAACCACCCAGCTGGAGATATTACAGCGTTTGCAGCATCGTGGTTCTGGTTATGGAGAACCGTGTCCCTGAGTAAACACTAGCACCTATTACACAAAGCCATGATATTCAAATGACACTGGGACTCCTCACCTGTCTCACACCCACACAATATTCTGTACAACGAACTGCTGCTACCCAGGCAATGTGCGCAATAATATTATCATGTGCAATATCACTTATTGTGTGCAATAGTCTTATCAGTGTAATATCACCACACAGGTCGCTACTTATGCAATATCATGTGCAACTACATGGAGAACAAATCCAAACCACTGTTTGTGTTAACTAGTAAAATGCTAGCAGCAATTTATGTGTCTGTATCCACCTCTCTTACTGCAAACAGCATTCCATATCTATAGGCAAGTGAGCTTATTATAGAGTCATTTGCATTTAAAATTTTGAATGTTTTGAATTTTCTTGTCTTTGGGAAATAATTGCACATGCAGCTTTCTTCAGGATCAAGTTTTCTGATTCTGAAAAGTTATCATCCTCCCAAGGGCCTTTCTAAAGTTAGCGAGCCATTCCTTGCTAAGATGTAATTATAGGATGATTTAAAAAAATGCATGACAGATAAAGTCCTCTATTTTTTGCCTTTCCCATTGCGAACAAAAGATATTTGTTCGGCAAAATAACTCGCTATCCTCTCTCGCTCTCTGTCTCTCCGAATGAGGACATACTGTTCTCAGGAGGAGAGTGCGATCCATCACTCGCTTACTTATAGTCCTTTTAGTCATTATGCAAACAGCTGCCGTTTGAGAAGGCACGGCAACGCGAGACAAGAGAAATTGATTTCACCTACTGGGAAATAAGCCGAGAGATGAAGAACAAAAGATTCTTCCATTAACATTTGACAGCTGAGGGAGAAGTAACATGAACGGGATACAGGGATCATTCTTGGCCCTGTTTACATTAGGAATGAGCCGAGGGGCCCCTGCTACAAGAGCCTTTGTGATTCATCATGGAAAAAAATAATTCCTCTGACTTTTGGCAGCTGCTTTATTAGATTTGAACGCTGTCCACAGGACCATAAGTGAACTCAATGTTTCGTAGGAAAGTCAAGGTTCCTGCTTTATAATAACCTGCATGTTCATTCAAGCATCCATTCATGCAAAATATTTAAAGTCATCCACACCCTTTAAATGCAGTTCTCTCACCCAGCTGTTATTTTAAACCTTGTTTTCTTTTAGAGTAAAACATACCCAACTAGACTTATCAGGAACATCATTACTGCAGAATGTTTGAGAGCTGTAATTGTATACCTACTCTATATTTTCAACTGAAATGTAAATACTGCATGACAAAACATGATCTGATCAAGTATGAGGTCACAACACACCTGAACCTGGGATCTGGAGGAATATAAGATCATTCTTAATGTGTTCTTCTCTGTATTCTTGTTTTAATTAGTCATCGTCAATCCCAGGCAGTGGTGGGTAGTTTCCCGTTTGAATTCCACACAATGCAGCAGCAATGGAACCAAAGCTAACAGTCTTAACTGATTTCATCTCTACCCATTCTACATTTCCTTAAGGTTTGATCAGACCATTTCGAACTTCTCCAGTCCCCCTCCCCTCGACCCTGAGTGCAGAGGGGTAGAAAATGGATGGATAACTACAACGTTTTCCCACCATTTGCCCTTTTATAGACACATACTGTAAATATACACTATGTGGACAAAGATCCTGGGACACCTGACCATTGATCCTGGTGCCCTTTGAAGCTTCGACTCTTCTTTTAAGGTATTCCATAAAATGTTGGCGTTTCTGTTGCCATTCATTCTGTAGAGCATTTATAGGTCAGACACTGATGTTGGACGAGAACTCTGGATCACAATCTCCATCCCAGATCATCTCAAGGTGTTGTATAGGGTTGAGGTCAGGTCTCTGTGTGGGCAAGTCAAGTTCTTACACACAGAACTTATCCACCCATGTCTTTATGGAGCTTTGTGCACTTGTACAGCCATGGTGGAATCTTCCTTAAACTTTATCCACGAAGTTGGAAGCATGACGTTGTCCAAAATGTCATAAGGGGCATTTTACATTAACATTTAAATTAAACCAAACCGGCAATTTGGTGCACATTAATTCACTGTAGATATCAATTAGGTGAAAATGTAGGGTGTCAAGCCACAAGTCGAGATTCTTGTGCTAAGCACAGCTTTGAAATGACAGATGGTTCAAATGCAGCCTGCCATGCGGAACTTTCTAGGTCTAAACTCCCAAAAACAGAAGTCTGTAATTGGTTTTATTCTAAAAACAACCTGAACTGACAGCACTGGTTATCATTACTGTAATTTTTTCAACCACAAATAAGAGACGAGACAAACATGCTTGGTTTCCCCATTCTTTAATTGTACATTAAAACATTTTTCATGAACCTCTGGCAGCGAGAGCATACCAGAGTGCGTTCACACAACGAAGGGTGCAAAGCGTCCGTCGCCCAAAGCGCAATCATTTATCACTGTTATAATCACTATAATAAGCATAGTAAACTCAACTGTTTATCTCAAGTTTCCCACCACCCAATACAATAATGACTGCCTCAGATAAATGTGAGCAGTCTTACACGACACAGACTCTGCAGAGGTCCCTGTAGCACTCGTGCATGTTCGCACATCCCACAACACCGCCTTGACCTTTAAACATCAACACATAAGACAGCCCACACAACACAGCATGACCCAACGAGAACGGAGAGGTATGTGTTTAATACACGCAATGAAGAAAAGAAAAAGAATAGCATGAATGGAATGAAAAAAGTATCTTCGGTATTAGCCCAGTGCAGGGATGAAGGAGCATTTAGTTTTTTCCTATGAATTCCTATGGCTGAATGAAGGCAGATAGTTTTCTGGAAACTGTCACAGAAGTTGATATTTTGGAGAAGCGAATTAGACACCAACTTTTTTGGAGACTCTCAACTAGCTAAACCATCTAAGGCACTGTTTCTGTAAGAGCACAGTTGGGTTTCTTCTTCTTCAGGGATCTGACATTTCCCAAGCGTGCCGAGATGCTCCTTAACGCTGCAGGAAAAAGCTTGAACTGATGAGCTATCCCAGAGAGCTCTCACGCAACTGCATGAGTGGAAACATGGCTACCATTGAAAATAAAAAAACTGGAACATAACTTACACAAGGAATTAAAAATAAAATGAAATTAGACCATGAGGAATGTTTTGACACCTTGTTTTCAGGCCCAGCTTCATTTCATGGTTACCCGTTTTAAGGGATTCGCTTTCACTGAACTCATTTAAGTCAAAGGGCTTCTAACATATAATTATATCTGAGGTACAGATCCTGTAATGACCATCCTACATTTTGCTGTGCGATATGAAGAACACCAGGAGTTGGCCATTTCTGATGATCCCAAATTGAAAGAAACTGCAAAAGCTCCCTGCTGCATTAGAACAGAGAGTTTTATAATTGGACCTCAGAGAATATCAGTGTACTGATTTTTCACTGCAGTAGTGGTAATGTCCCTTCATGGGTAAATAGGGAACATCTGAAAGTGCATCAGAAACAGGTATTTTGTGCAGCACTACCATGTAAGACTTCAGCGGTAAAATACCTAGCTATTTACATGGAAATTTTTCTTTAAAAGACATTTGGCCCGTTCAGTTTTGTTGCTTTCAATTCTACAATAAAATAAGACGGTCATGACTTGGCAGACTTTAGCCACAGCAAAGTCAGGCAACCACCTTGCACAATTTCTGCTTCATTAGACATGTTAAAGTTGACAGATGGCCTGACGTGATAATTCCACGCTCTCTTTAACACAATGACCGTCCTAATGAGACGTCCAGGGGAAAAGCAGAAGGGCTCTAAAGAGAGTGGAAAGGTACTAAAAGGCCCAAAACAGGTTGAACAAATAATAACAAAAACTAACATGCTGAGGGCCACCGAGCGTGACAGCTCACACTAATTGCCAATAAAGGATGAGGTGTGGTGAAAGCCTAGGCTATAGATAAATGTGCAATGTTTCCAGCCTGTTTCCAACAGAAGCAGGATACATGGACCCCACCTGAGTCTGCCTTTCAGTGCCCTGAATCTCAGGGGTAAGGGATAGGCTTGTACTAATCATAGTAAGACCCCACACACCACTCGGCTGGACGTTCCCACTAGACGACTGCAAAGTCCCACGCAGTAGACTGGTCACCTGAGGAGCAGAAGGATCTATGTGCCATTCTTACCACAGAAGAAATTGTGAGGGAGTCGAAGTCATTAAAAACACATATTCATCTCATCAGTCACCAGCAAAGCACAAGATACAACCTGTGCAAAATAATAAAAGTACTACTACTACTACTAATAATAATACTAATAATTAAGGAAAAAAAGGTAGTGTAGCAGTACAGTACTGGACATTCCACAAACACACCAAAGCCAATTGCACAATGAAAAATAAAGGCGACACATCTTCACATCTCTGGCTGAAGAACAAAAAGAGTACTTTCCCAAGGCAGAAGCCATAAAAAAGGGAGGAGGGGAGCACATGGTCTCTGGAGTCCGAGAGGATATGAGTTGGTGCATTGTATGTGAGCAGCTGGGGGACCCTGGGAGAGTGAGCGGGCCACGGCGGAATTACAAATGACCAGCAACACTTGAACACAAAAAAAGCCCACATAGGTGCCCTCCTCACAAAGTGTGCAAGAATTTCCATCGAATTTCCAAGTCATTGCTACAGAAATTGAAGTGATCAAAGTGCTGAAGAGCACGTCCAGCAGATCGAACATTTCATCCATCACTACTGAAACCACTGACGATCGCAAAATTGCCTTAAACTGAAAGAAAACAACTTTATACACCCTGGGCTTTTTTTTTGCCTTTTCTTAAAAAAAGAAAAGAAAAATCAATTGTTCTTTAGAAGCCTGAATCGGATTCTCTGGTTCCTATAGACGCACGGTGTTGATCCGCAAAGGTTGCACGTTTTTTCCGTTGGCGTGGCTCTGGCCGGGGCTAAAGTATGGGAAGAGCTTTGCTGGGAACTTCTCTCGGTAGGTGTAGAGCCAGGACATGTCATCAGCATTGTAGAAAACCAGCAGGCCTTTGGGGTAGTCTAGGTAGACTCCCACTTTCTCCAGCTTGCTTTTGACATTGAGGCGTGTCCAGGGTTCAGTGCAGGCGCTGTACTGGTTGCCGTCGTGCATCACGATGCAGTAGAAGCCACGGCTGGGCTGGATCTGGATGCTTCCTTTACGATTGACCGTCTCATTGGCCACGCCAATCATCCATTGAGTCTTTTCTGAGACCATCACCTCCCAGTAGTGGACGCCAGAGCAGAAACCTTCAGCTCCTAACACGGACACTTCCACGTCGAACCGGCGAGGGGAGTCCTGCAGGGGCTGCGGGTGCAGGTTCCCATACGCCACTATAGTGCAGTCATCAGACAGTATCAACCTCTGGTGGGCAGTCAGGGGATCCAGTGTCAAGGCGGCAGGCACTGTGGGAGTTGAGAAGAAAACAATATCATTAATATCTGTTTTCCAGAAAGCGCTACAGCTCACCCACCTGCTATTATCAGTCTGTGTGCCATCAGTTATTGATCTACCGAATGGTTTCAACCTCTGGAAAAACACGCCATTTAGCGGGAGAAGCAGAAAACAGATCTTTGGTTTCCTGCCGCATTGCTTCTTTCAAAACACAGGCTTCAGCCACAGGCAGTCGGTAGAGGAGATCCTTGCTGTCAGTCAGGTGTGCTATACAGCTCCACAGTCCGCCTCCACGCAGAAATAACATTACTCACTGCATGCACCTTCACCGCACAGTGCTCATGACAGTCAAAGAGTGATAATTACTTCCATCTGACAAACTCAAACTCCCTCTCATTTCATCTTTGGTTCCCTTCAAATCCCAAGTATGCTCCAGCAGGGAGACGGCTGCTTTATATGCTTGTCGGTTTCTCCATAACAATGGCTGGGGAACACAGTATGCAGGCAATTTTTTTAATCTTGCCCTTGACGGTGGAGATGAGCTCCTTTAAGCATGGCTCGTGCATGCAAATAACCCCTTTAATGCTGCGGACTGCATGTTCAATCAATACCAGCACATCCCTCGAAAAAGACATGATTTTTCCCCAAAGAGTGCTGTTTGATACATACAAATAAACAAAATAGAGGCTAATGTGCAGGTTCAGGACAGAACGTCTTCTAAGTCTGCAAAGGTTTGTAGAATTGAAGCTGTGCTCTAGCATTTGCTGACTTAGGAACAATAAATAAAAACCTCATCCATCAGCCATCACCTGCCTGGCGAAGTCCAGAGGAGAACGCAGCGCTGCTTGTTCAGCTCAAACAGCCAGCAAAGTGCCAGCACACAGGCTGGTCCAAGCAGCTGGAAGCAGAAAAGAACTGCAGGGGACATTGGCCAGAGAAAGGCAGAAGAAATCATTCTGCAGAACGCCTTGAAGAGCCTGACCAATTTGCGCTCTGGAAACAGAAATGGCCGACAGTGCAGCCCCATCCAGTGGGCATGGATTCGGCAACAGAGGAAATTCAATTAAAATGTGAAATTCAATATTTTTAAGGCTATTACATGAATGATTTGACACCACTGGGTAATAGAAACACTGTCATAAATTTTATTCAGTCCATCTTAACAGCACAGAGGAATTACACTCATCATTCTTCTGGAGTCAGGAGTCCAGGGTTCATACTGCACTGAAAATGTTGTAGAACAAATCAAGATTAATTCCACTATTGCTAAAAGGAGTAGCAGCACAAAAAAAACCTGTTTTAGATATAGAATAATGTTTATATGTGTATATATATATAGCAATATTCTGTGCCACCTTATCATGCTAAAATGAACACCTTGGAAAAGTTAATCCACATTGTAAATCCTGTACATTACTTCTAGAAAAGCTTGGTTGATACATGAATATGAGAGTCTTGCTGAAACACTTCACAGTATTACTATAAATCACCTTGGAAGGTCATTTGGGAAATGCAAACATAAATGACAATATGAGGCAACCCATACGGACTCTATGAGCAAAAAACGAAAGGTCTCTTAGGCGAAATTCTGACACTTCGCAATCATGGAATATTCGGAGCAAAAATGATGCTGGCTTGTTTTCCTCGAGCTCCACAGACAGACATCCTTGTCAAAGTGGGGAAGGGAAACTGAAAAACGTTTCCATCCTCCCTATTTATAACCACTGCCACAAGCAGCCGAGTCTGGAGCCGGTCCAGAGGATAGAATGTTGTCGTTTCCACTCAATGACATTGGCAGTTTGCACGTCAGGTAGCCTATAAATATTTTAGTCTCTCTCTCTCTTCCTTTCTCTCTTTCTCTCTCTCAAACACACAGAAACGAAAGCTCCAGTGAAACCCTGCAGGGCCACAGAGTTCTGCAGAAATCACAAAGAGGTTGAAGGAAGAGGGCTAATAATCCCAAAAATCCATCCCAGTGTGGGAGGATGGGAGCTGCACTATCATTACAGAGGTTTGGAGAGACGGATTTGAGACGATTGTTCCATTTGGCACACTGTCAAGGGTAGCTACGCAACTTCCCCTGATTATTTCAGGCAGCACAGAAGGTGCCACACTGAAGAACCGTTGAAGAATGCAAGATTTTCTCAGTGCAGTGGTTTTAAATAACACTGCATTAAGGAAGGGCAGAGCACGGAGTGGAGATCAGAAATCTTCACCCTTTTTAACGCTGTTGTAAGATAGAGACAAGACAGTATATTTATTTTATATCACATATAGATAAACTTTGCCTAACTGCACTCAAAGAATACATTATGTCAACAGCATGCACTACTAAAGTCTTCCCTTCTAAATTTCACTCGTTCCTTTTGTCAGTGCTAAATTAGTTTGGAGAAAAGTACTTTAAAATGACAGTTCACCCTAAAATGAAAATTTGATGTTTATTTGCTTACCCCCAGGGCATCTAAGTCGAAGGTGACATTTTTT
>JBBKCR010000128.1:7781682-7810335 GCA_037577295.1 Ladigesia roloffi | reverse complement strand
AGAAACAAGAGAGAAAAAGGGAGAGAGATGAGAGAGACAACAAGAGAGAGAGAGACAGAGAGAGAGAGAGAGAGAGAGAGAGAGAGAGAGAGAGAGAGAGAAGCATTAGAAACAGGAAAAAGGAAATGTCCAGTAGCAAGCACGGAAGGATGGGAGAAAAACAAAACAAAATTACTTATGAACTCATTTGTATGCAGCCCTGTCAAGAGCTGACCTACTTATTTCAATATGAAAGTCTCAGTCAACAAAGCAACACAAAAAAAGGCTTAAACCTTAAACTTCCTACACATTTACAACAAAAAATGCTCTCATGGCAGATGCTCTCATGTCTCCATATCAATTATCTACTAAGAATCTAAATAATATTTAAAATAAATAATAAATAATCATTTACTAATTAATAAATGCCTAATAAATGTCATTCCATCTTGGAAAACCCAAAATATTTCTTGTTCCACAAATTTCAAGTTATCTATATTATTCAAGTTATATAATATACTGAGCAATTTTAATGCAAAATCCATTCTTATGCTATGAGTCTATATATACTTTCTTGTACCAACACACATGTGAGAAAAGTTGTCAAACTTTACCTATCCAATAAAGGCTGGTTTCATGTCCTTTAAGCGACACAATATTTTCTGTGAGGGGAGTGGTCTTTGGCAGATCTGTGAGACTAAAAGCTGAGGGAGAAGACATGGCGGTAGGATCTGAAGTCGTCTGGGTCCGTGGAGTCGTCTGGGTCTGAGGGTCATGGGTCGTTTTAACAGGGCGAGTCGAGAGTGGCCTACAGGTGGTGTCTTTTGTCGAAGTTCCAGAATCCAAAATTGACATCCCTCTTTCCTCGCACCTAAACGAAAACAAAGCATCTTATCACTCAAAATATCTCCCCACACTGGTCCAGTGAAAGAGTGACTGGTTCAGAAAACTACTGATGAACCAGTAAATAAAAGAGCAAGCACGATGTCTCCGACCCTCGTCACAAAAACGAGACGAGACGCGACGTTAATGCTGGTCATGTGACGATAACGAAACGAAATCTGTAAAGTATTTTTGTTGACGAATAAGAACGAGACTAAATGTGGTTTAAAATATAAAAACTGTGTTAAATTGTCTCTTCACTTTCGTTGACTAAAACGAGACGAGGCGTTATGTATCTAGAGTGGACAAAAGTTTTGGGACAGATTTTGCTCCTTGAAAATTGGGTGCGTCTTATATTCCGGAGCGTCTTATAGGCCGAAAAATACGGCAATTACAGTCGTCAGAATAGATTAAAATCAGAGGGATTATATTTCTTATTCTTGGTTTGTGTTTGTTTGCCACAAAACCAAACAGTTGGCTCCAGACGAGGCTTAAAGAAGCACGGCAGCGGACTACCGAGAAAAAAAAAAACTAACCGACCAATGAAAATGTATTCGACCAAGCCTTCTTCATATCGACTAACGTTTAGTCGACTATTTGGGGGCAGCCCTACGTTAGTCCCTGTGTCTTTAAGACTAATTACATTTTACTACTTCAAAACACAAAGTTCAAACAAAAAATTCATCTTGAATTGGCAGCACTTGGAGAGAGTTGGTTTTCCATGAAATGTATCTTTTAAATGAATAAAGTAGTAACGTATTCCTTGCATTCTAAATAAAAGGCAAATAAATATATAACAGTTTTTGTTATAAATTGTTATATAACTTACTTAGTGTGTGGCTGGCATGGTCGGGTACTAGTTTCCTCTGAGAATGTTCCTTCGGGACATGTGTGACACTGTGAACTTCCTGTAAAACACACAGACACACGGATACACACATGGATTCACCTTCTTACTAACAAAAACAACCAGTGACATATCTGAGAGAAATGTCCAAGTATTAATTTAATCATAAAAAGGCATAATCCTATGAGTTACCTGGTTTTGTCCCCTTGCCGGGGGGGCAGATTTTTGCACGTCTGCATAGAATGCACTGATTTATTTGCCATAAATTACAAACGAACCCAGGCTTGCACTGACATTCTGCATCACTGACACTGCTGCAGTTCTTGCTGTACATCAGACCTTTACCTGTTTTAACAGTCAAGAGGGCAAAAAGTATTCAATATTTTGTGAAATACATTATAATACAACTTGAGGAATGGAACAAAAAACCTACTTTCTGCACACGTTTTGCAGCTGAAGCAGCTGCGGAAATAATTATGGGATTCAATATATGTTCCTCTGTTGCATGGCCCACACTTCGTATCGCTGTCAGTAGAACACACACGAACCAAATGATTTCCTGTAACAATATGAGCACAAAATATTGGCTGCAACTTTCAGGCCCCTACAGGCACAAAATAAACAGTAAGCTATTTTAAGGCAAAAAATGATCATTTTTTATATCTTTTTTAAAAACCAAAGGATTTGACATACTCAGACAGACATTATATAACAACACACATCATTTCATATGGGCAAACTCATTTACTTTAATGTTCCCACACTGCTGACTGATATTTTTAGGTGTGCAGTCAGCTCTATACGAATTCTGACCACGACAAGACACTGAGTTCACCGTATTAAATGTCATGTGTTGACTAAAGGGGTGTAAAACCCCCTACATTGGATTGTGAACCAACTGAACTTCATTTGTGGGTGTGATGGAGCTCCACTTCTGCTCATTCCAAAGGTATTAGATGGAGTTCTATCACACCTGAGAATGAAGTTCAATTGCTCCACTGCTTTCAGGAAGCTTTATACCCCCCTATTCATTTCAGAGGGCTTTATACCCCCATTGGGGGGGCATTGATAATTGGTATGGTGTCCTTGACCCTTGAATGATCAGGGATCCAGAACTAATGATTCAGTATCACTATCTGACCTTGCTAATGCTCTTGTGGCCAAATGTAATTAAATCATCACAGTGATTTTTTTAATTCTCAACTTTCCAAAAGTGTTGAGACTGTTCCTGCAGTAAATTACCTATGCATTAGATTTTAGAGGAATGCCTGGACTTTTGGACCTGTAATATCAATTCAATCTATTAAAAACCCCAAAACTATTTTTTAAATCCAAAAATATACAAAGGCATGCAAAATAATGCCATCTTAGCAGTGCTGATTCATTCAAAAGGAGCATCTGATTTAATCAAGCGATGGTGTCTTCCTACCTGGTGTGCATTTGCTGCAGCAGAGGTTTGAGTGTTGGGGGTTATATTCAGTGGAACTGTTCCTGCATGTTTCTCCAGTCATTGCATAGGGCGGTGAATGTGCCTGCAGAGCAGGGAAAAAGAAAAAAATAAGCCCATGACCATTAGTCTGACCCAAATGGAAAATTAGGAACTGATACAATTGAGTCGACCATCTGAAAAGAGCAGTAAACTCCATTTCCCCAGCAACAGCATTTCCTCACATTTAAAGCATCAACACTTCTCCAATACTTTGAGCAAATTTAGCAACATCATGTGCCATGTGGCTATTGGGCAACATGGAATTGAGCGTGACTATGAGCACTAGTGCATATTTATTAGACACGTAAGATTTCTAGGGATTCGTTAATAATTATACACAGTTCTATGATAGGTAAGGATAAAAATAGGGTAAACGTTTATCTTAGAAACTGCGATAACACACTGCCTACAATAGCTTCAACAATCGGGTTATAGAAGCTGATAATGCACTCGTGACTAAACATTATTCATCTACCACATATCAAGAATCTGAACACGTTTATAAGCTGGGCATAAAAACAATAGCCTGTATAGTGTGGACTGAAATATTGTTCATACTGGTATACCATGATACTGACATGAAGTTTCAGTTTTAATGATATCTTTTATGATATACTGAGCGATAAAGAGGTGTATATAGATGATATACTTCAATTTTTAATTTTTTTTTGTGCACTTTTTTCCATATACATCACCTGCCAGCTAGCTACAAAGTTAGAGAGCCAAAGTGAGGCCTAATATTGAGTTCCATGTCGAATTTTGTGGCATTTTCTAATGCATATTCAGAAAACTCAATAACCGCTTTTAAGGTGCGTCAAAATGTCAGATCCACGTCAGGCTACATAATGTGAAGCTTACAATTTAGAAACAGTTTTGATCATTTACGGATTGAAAACATTTAGACTGCAGAGAGCTTTTCATTTCTGTACATTTATTCTGGTCTGAGCCCATTTTTAGGCTCAGGTGGCCCTGAATCTTTCTGAATGTTGATTTCAGCCCAGTTACTCTGCTAAGGTACAGAAATGTACCCCATCAGCACGTTCAGCTCTAGAGCTGAGAAAAGTGAGAATCGTGAGACGCCTTTAAGGGGGAAATTACCTAAAACAGCAGTGCGACATACATTTCCAGAGAACAGCGGTGCTCTGAACCACACACGTCCCATCACAAGCGGCCCGCCACCATCTGCCTTTCCTCCTTTATCTCACCAGCTTACAAGAACACCAGCTCAGCAACGACGGTCTGTCTTGAAAGACACGTCTAACCACCATTACAGGAATTACCAAATCAGCCGTGCTTTCTTTATCCTTTTAAAGGGCAGAGTTAAGTTACTTTTACACATTAACACTCTCTGGGCACTGCATAATGAACTCACTAAACTAAAGTGAAGTGGCCCCTTATGTGAACATACCACAGCACAGTGATAAAATCTTTCTCTGTTAAACACATTCACCAAGTGAAGCTGCCATGAATGGGAGCAGTGTGTGTGGATGGTACCTGGCTCAAGAGTACCTCAGTGGGGCCAACAACTGGTACACTAGGGGCTTTTTTAGTGCATAAAACACATGTAACTACAGAAACTACACCTTTTCTGTGTTGTGAAGACTAAAAGAACCATATATACACTTTAGTTGTTGGTCAGGGCTCTGTGCGGGCCAGTCAAGTTCTTTCACACCGAATTCAACCAGCAAAGTCTTTATGGATGCGGGGAACACAGTTGTTTTGGAATAGAATATAAATACAAATGGACCTTTTCCTAAACACAGTGTCTCCCAAATGTCTTGGTTTGCTTGAGCATTCAGTTTGTCCTTTACTGGCAAGTGTCCCAAAACTTTTGGCCCTGTAGTGCAGGTTCTTTTTCTATGCGTACTGGCTTTCAAGTTGGTGGAAATGTGGTGTTGGAGACAGAAATACAGACCAAAACAGAACAGAAAATGGAAATTAAGAGTCGATGTTCACGTGAGTCATATTCAAGATACTGCAAGACTAAAAGCGACCAGCTTCCACCTTGATTTAAGGTGGAAAATAAAGGTGCACTAAATTCGTGACAGCTTGTTCACACACATTCCCACCCACACACGCACACACACACACACACACACACACACACACAATTCACAGCTCCTCCTGGAAGAAAATTAACTCGGTGAAAGTGAAAAAATGTGCACTTTGACTGTTCTGACAGCGTAATAGAGCCCATTAGTTGTTCGTTACACCACTTTTTTTTTTCCAGTTTCGGGAGGTTCTCGAAGGTCTGCGGTTAAAATATAAAAGCATAAAACCGCCTAACAGCTCAAAGGAAACGGAAAGTGAAGAGTGATGGATTGAAAAAAAACTAAGAAACTGTTGAAAGACATCCCTTATATTAAAAAAATACAAGAATACCGAAATGCAAGGAGCTCCTCTCGCCCTCCAAAAAGCGGGACAGAGACAGATAATTATCGCAATGAATCACTCCTCACCACGACACATTAGTCAGCTTAAAATGAGGAGCAAACTGAGAAGTCGTTTCCTACCTTTCCCATTGTGAAAGTGTGAAGAGACACGAGCAGCAGAAAAAGCTCGGACTTCATCTTCTCCCACCGAGCCGAGTCTTGCTGAGCGACCGTGCCGGGCTGAGAGTGCGCGACCGCCTCACCAGGAAACAATATGAAGGGGGCGCCCGTCAATAGCAGGAAACGATCTTCTCAAACCCGTTTCGGTTGCATAATGTCCCTGCGAAAGCAGAAATAGCCGAGGGCCGAAATAAAACACGCGTTGTAATCCCACAAATGAAAATCTTGACAATAAATAACTAACGAAATAAATAAAACGGGCAGCAAAGGGGCATCTATGTGCTGTGTGCAAGAAGACCTAATGTCAACTGGTTTCCAAAGGCCCTAGGAAATAAAGTGCGTTCTTTCACCGAAAAAGTCTGACTCAAGCGATTTTGGTGTTTTTTTTAGCTGAATGATGCTAAGTTTGCCAAACCTGGCATGCTAATTGCGGCTTACTTGCAGTCATAACATGTACGTCAGATGCCTTGCTTGCTCCGCAGTCAGAGGTTCCAAGTCGAGCATTAAACTGAGGCCTAAAACGCTCCGCTTTAGCAAATCTGGATGTGTTGTATTACCATGCTACAATAAAAAAAAATGCCTTATATGAACCCATCGCAACACACTGTGTGAAATTCTCTTCATGTAAACCATTCAGCCAGTGAAGCAGGGGAGCACTGTGTGGGGACAAAAACTTTCAGTGGGTACCACAGTGTTGCTATTACCAGTCCTCGGATTTAAACCCAAGGCATTCCAACCGTAGGTGCATGGAATAAAAGACTCGGTGTACAGAACAACTCCAAAGGACAATTAGTAAACCACTTCAGTAGTCATTTCTTTATCTACAGTATTTATATCCACCTCTTTTGCTCACCTAGCATTTTGTGTATATAGCATAGTGTATTTAGTAAGGAGAATTCCCTGGAGACTTTTATTTTTATATTATATTCTTTGTCTTTGTGTCTCTGTGTGTCTCTGCAATCACAGCATAAGCGGTTTACCATGGGATCAATATTTCTTTCTGAACCTAATTCTGATCATCTAAATCATCTCTGCAAAGAACAAACATGCCATTTCTACCCATGTACATGTGAAGTCTTTCATTTTATGCTGAATTTTACTTATCGGAACAAATATATAATTTGGCATGTGCATAAATATGTGCATATATTGTCACTATTCTGTAAGTTCCTCCTTAGCTGAAACTGAAGCCTTCATACATTTAAACCTGTAATCAGCTATCTCTTTCTAGTCTTGATTTCACACTGCCGTGAATATTCAGAGGGGTTGCCTCGTATTTAAATCACAAATTTTTGTTTTGTATTTCAAGGTTCATTCTGCCGTATGTTTTGGATGACTGTCTTGATGTAATACCCAACATCTATTCTTCTTCAGATTCTTCACTGACTATTAGCTTCCATGATAGGTTGATATTCGGTAGAAACATTTGATGTGCTACTGGCTTCCACCCAACTCCAAAGCTCTGTCAGGTTCACCTTCATGCTTAACAGGTGGTCAGATGCTTTATCAAAGTGCTTCTATTATCTCCATCATATCTTTGGTGACTGACGTCAAGGACTTCTGTTTGTTTTGCCAGACCACGGCACAGGATTCCAAAACTCTGATTTAATGCATATTTCATATGTCGGCGTTTCAGCAAAAGTGTTGTAACCCCCCCACCCCCCGTGTGCTATGCCCCTCCATCAGCACATTGATGAGTAGGGTCTGATTTGTCAAATAAGCTCCAAGACATCACAAAGGAATCACACCGGTGAATGGGCTTAATATATTCCTACTAAATATATACCAAAAAATTGATCATTCACAGCGAACACTTATAAAAGGGATGTGTAAATATTTATTATGCCCTGAGAGAAGGATAATGTACATGTAAAATGTTAACTTGTTTTACAACAGGGGTCAAACACGAGTTCACGGCAAACAAATACATACAAAACAAAAAAGATGCCAATGAAATCATAAAGCTTGCTTTAAAGCATACTTTAAAACGTGCCATTTTCCAGCATTATATCACAAATATAACAGAGCTCATCATCATCCTTCAACTGTTATCATCTCTGTTATCTTTATTGTATTACAAACATTTCACAGAACGTAAATTAACTTTGTGTTACTTTGTAACCCTAAACGTATAATGCCTTCACCAAGGTAGCATTTTTAAGCAACAAAACTGAAGAGGGAATGTGTAAACCTAACACACAACCTCAAGGGTTTGATTGTGTCTATGCAGTTCAGTAAAATAAAGAAATGTCAAAAAAAGAAGCACTGAATATTGTTACAAATTACTGACATTGTAGTTCCACCAGTGGAACGATACAGATAAGGAGGGAGAAAATGTGCAGTTGTCAGTTAGACTGTAACAGTCACTATGACACTAAAACGTCAAATCTTTCCTGTAGGATCTTGACCAGCGCAACTGCACAAATATATTTCCTAATGAGGGCACAGATTTAGAAAGTGAGGAGGGCTGGACAGGCCATTGGGGGTTGATGGTCAATTTGGCCCCCCTGGAAGAATGACAGCAAGTGGGGCCCCGGAAGGCACGGATTCCATCAACAGCAGCACACACTTGTATTTGTTTCACTCTTCTGCTGTGCTCCCATTCAGCTTTTTATACTGGCCACCCAGTAGCACAACAGTGGCTGTGAATGAACAAAGTGCATTTTCAAGCTTCGCCACTTGATTCAAGTGAAGAAATCTTCAGTCGCCTTCTCCCATACACACACCACAAATGTACACTAAGCTGTTTGTTTTAAGTTCAAAGTTTGGTCATGAAAACCAGTGCATTGTGTATTATACAGTATTGTGCTAAAATTATGCAAAATGTTTGAAGCCATTTGAAGATTGTCAACTAACAAAGGTAACACTAGAATAAATGCAAGCAAAAATAGAAAGCATCAAATAGTATTTTAAGATTAATGTTTGTGAAAAGTATTTGGTGTTAGGTAAACCAATGAGGAGAAGACAGGTTCAGTCCCAGATTCCTCCTCGGTTCCTCCAGCTATTGCTTGGATTTGTGTAATTCCACCAGCAGCTCCTGGTTTAATTTACTGAAGGCCTGATTGAGTCAAACCAGTATTCTGTAATACTAGACTTTCATAAGGAACACAATTATATACTGTACACTGTATAATGGTAGCTGTATTCATTCTTTTTAGTTTTTACATATGAATTTTACATTACTTTGCAAAGTACTGTATCTGTCAATTCAGTCTATAACATTTTAGTCCTCTCCCTACTTGCTTGAAGTCCTAAGGAGTGTTTCATCCGGGACTTCTTTTCAAAAGGGGTTCAATACACCAGAATATAGGTTATGTACAACTTTAAAGCACAAATTCAGCTGGCACAGAAAAAAAAGAATGAGGTTTTGACTTTTTTGGTAAATCAACACTCAGCAATTGGACTTCAAAGATTAAAATAAAAGAAAAATGTAGGCTGTGTCTAAACGAGAAGGTGTGACAATGAAAGTGATAGAGGCCTCAACACAAGTGAGGCCTATGCTCATCTGAGACCTTTTGCAGCTTGCAAACGTCCTGAAGTCACTGACACAACTGCCCCCTTTGTAATGTAAATTGGCAGACTTTTTTTCCTACACTGAACTATTTTTAGGTTTCTCTGCCCACCCACACACCAGTCAAGTCTACTTTCATCTGTCCAACACACATATGAAGACACGCGAACCTTCTGAACATTAAAAACACCCGTCTACATCAGTGCAAACTGTTTGAGCCCTTTTTGACTGAATGAATGTAGAATGTGCATGAATAAAATAAGTGATGCATTGAACGTACTTGATTCCAGCATCATTTCAAAAGCATAAAATCAAATAAAATATATTAATTCAGAAAGAATTGTGCCTTTAAGCATTCTTCCTTATGAATGAATTCTACTGAAATTATGGACACATGTGTATCAAGTACACTAAACTTTTTTCTGACCTTTACTCTGTTATTTCTCACTCCCACCCACAGACCGAACACAAAAAAACACACCCCTGAAAACTTTATCTACCTACTGAACAAACAATCACACATAAAGGGAGGGATGCAGTGAATTCACAAAAGTGTAAATTTCCACATTATATAGTATATTAAAACAGTCTTTAACTTAGTTAAAGTAAAATTAATGTAGTTAAATTTAGTTAATTTTAGTTCGTTCCGATGCAGAATAAACTGTCCAAAAGTTTGCAGACGTATTCTCATCTGGTGTTTTTCTTTTGTAGTATCAAGATTACTATAGAGATGTTTTGCTGTTTTGCAACCCTAAACAGTTTTTAATTATATTTTGCACAATACTGTATATGTCCAATCAGTCTACAACATTTTGGCCCCTCCCACTTATTTGAAGTCCTAAGGAGGGTTTCATTCTGAACCTTAAAAAAAAAAACCCAGATGTCTCTGTGATGCCTGACATGTGGTCCTAAGCTCATAAGCAGCTGCAGGTCTGTTACCCTATTTCTGTAAGCAATACACTGCTATGGAGATTACACAAACTGTGCTACTGAATACCAATCTAGCAATGGGGGCAACTAAATGCAGCTGAATTACCTGAATTACCTACTTAGAAGGGGTGTCTGGAAATGTGATAATGTGGAAATGAGGTACACGCCTGAGTCAAGTCAATTCAAAGCACCTATTCGTCCTCTTCTGGTCAGAGTGTAGTGTTGAACACAACACTACTTTCGAGGTTTATGAGCACTGTCTCTGCTCATATTTGATCTTCTAACCGTCTTCTCCCCAAGAACTCACATTGTCTTGGGGCAAACAGGCCATAACATAGACAACCGATCCCCATCCTGACTTGTGCTGGTCCTTGGTAACCGTGTTGCTATCCAAGCATTCTCACTTGCTTGTGGCTGGGACGGGGAAGCTCAGCTCTTTGTCAACCTCCTCCTGCATCTCCACCGCCACAGAAGGGTCCTGTGGGGGGGAGCTGGACTCCTGCTGCGGGATGCTAATAAGAGGAATAGCTTCTTCGCGCTCCTCCCCTTTCTCCTTTCTCTCCTTCGAGTTGGAACCCAGGATCACCATGCCAGGAGAGTAGATGAAGATTGATCCTAAAAAAGGACAGAGCGAGAGAAGAGGCTCAGACTGATGTGACTCAGCATTTATGCAGAACTGCTTATCATCTTAAGAGCTTCTGATTTCGAGAATGACTCACAGCCAATTAGTCATTTATACTCTAGAAGCGGAGAGAAAAAACCTCCCAAGAACCTTCATTAACAGTTAACCATTATCCAACATGATCTGTATGTAATGACAACACAACAGAACAACACAGACTGAGTGTGGGATCAAAGGTCTTGGTAACTTTCTAATAATACAAACGAATTAATGTATGTAACATAAGCATTATATAATCAGTATCGGTATACTGAGAAGGTGCAGTTCGATTTGATAAAAATATACAAATATTATACAGGTAATAACATTTTAATACACAATAGGCTTTTGTAGCTTTGACAGGACTGAGTGCATTACTACTAATGTGTCTGGGAATGCAATAGCATTGAATGGATCAAAACATTTCCTTGATAGTTAATATCTACCAAAGGGGCAGTAAAATTATACTGTAAGGTATTTTAACATTTCAAAAGGGATTGCAGCGAGGCAGTTTAGCACACTTTATTTTCAGACAGACCATTATTGGGAGCCGTAAGTTTTCACTTCTTTAATTTCTACCCAAGAAAATGTACTAGGAAAACAAGAACAAGAGGAAAGGGAGGCTTATGGACTCGCAAGATAAAATAAATGAACTTCCTGATGAGGATAAAAGCAACACCACACACCCCTTCATAATACAGTTCCCCATACTTTCACACAGCAGGCCTTTCCTGTTCAGGAATTACAAAGAAACAAGCTGCATCACGCCTGAAGGTCAACCCCTCCTATTCTTTGGATTTTTGCCTGATATTCCACTGAATTTAGTTATTTGCAGTTTCAGGCATGAGCAAGGACTCCCCCTATTACACAATACCACCAACACTCAGAGGATGGAGAATAGCATACACTTCCCTTATAATGTAAACTAGCATCATGAGAAGTCACATGAAGCCAGCCACGTGTTATTGATATGGCACAAACACTATGGCATTGGACACTTTTTGGAGTGGGTGGTGGTGAGTTGTGGGGTTGAGTTGTGGGAGTGGTGGTTCTCAAACAGTTGCGCTCGTCATTTTAATAACACACGTGTCCATTATACAGTGTAGAAACACACCTATATGAACACATTATATGTGCGTGCCTGTGTGTGTGTGTGTAATGGACAGCTGTGTTTTTAAAATGAAGAGAGCAACTGTCTGATTTATATGTATATAAAGCAGAGATGGGGCTGGTTGTCTCAACTGTCATACCTTGCCTTACCCTAACAATATAATAAATGACTGGAAAAATAACTAAGTAAGAGATATCAGCCACTGAACAGTTCTTTCAACATCCTATTATACCAACCTTAAATAAAATGTCCTGGATGACAGAGGCGGAGCCAGACATAGTGAGCATCAGGGGCTTAGACCAGAGGGGGGTTTGGGGGTCCTCCCCCAGAACATTTTGGATTACCTAGATGCAATTTCCTGCATTTTAGTCCAATTTAGGGTAGACATGGCAAATCCTAAATCCTTTCTGATTCATATTGTACATTCTCAGTTGCATGGGTGTGTGTGGGGGTGCTTGCTACCTTACATCCCAAGCGTCGAGCGAGGGGGGTTGCTACCATACATTACGAACGGTCGAGCGGGCAGGGGGGTACTTTCTGCTTTTGCCGAGGATTGCCGTGACATTCGGTAGCACATCTACCGTTAAGAAGTGTGCACAATGGGAAAAATTTAAACAATAGGTTTTCAGCGTGAGAAATCCGAGGTGTGGCTGGAGAGTGTGTGAAAACATTCAGATGCGTGTGTCTCACACTCATTGCGTGAGAGTTGATATAACACTGTCAAATAAGTTAAAATGAGAGATAATTACATTTGGAAAACAGATTTCTGATATTTAAACAACGCTGGTAAATGTTTTGTATGAGGGGAGAAATTATCATAGCAGCAACTCTTTGCAGTCTAACCTAGCTAGCATAGCATAGCCGATGTAGCGCTCTACAGTTCAGCCAAGTTGGGATTAGCATCAAATGTCAAAGTGCGCTGAACTGATGCGTTTATATCACTGACCTGAAACGACCTGAAAAGTTACTGGCAGCTGCTTCTGATGTATCGCTGGTGGTTCTTTTTTTAAAGAAATGTCTTCTGTCCAGGCTAGTATTTGAGGCTACTTGTAGACAGAGACGAGTTCTGCCCGACGACAGACGAGTAGAAAGTAGCCGTCAACTTAAGTGTTTAGAATTGAGTGAACAGTGTATCAGTGGAATTCTGTTTTTGTAGTTTCAGCCCGTTGAAATAACAGCATTTTAAGAATGAGGGAAACCAGGGTTTTGGCCCATTAGCAAGTTTTAATGTATTTCATAGGCAGCATATATTGTCAGGATTCTCATATTTTTTAAAAGCTTAAAAAGATTCAGGGCTTTTGAAGTGAGATTCGGGGCTTCAGTCCCCAAAGCCACCCCCAAGCTCCGCCCCTGCTGGATGAATATAGTGCAAGTGTTGACTAGAATGGAGCAATTGACTTTCTTGTCTGTAACATCTTGGTGTGAAGAGGGTTATGGGTAGGTTCAACCCAAACAGGGCTATCCTTGATTCTAAGATGTAATAAATGGAATGAAAATGCTGCAAGTTGACTGGAACATACGGACATCACCAAATGCCAAGTTTCCTCCTTTGAGGTGCCTTGCCAGGCCTTTGGATGCTGCTTGTTGGTCTTTCTGCCTTCAGTTTTGTGTTTAGCCACTGAAAAACTGCTCTATTCAGGAGAATGATCAGGTCTTTGAAGAATGTCCCATTTCTTTACCTTGAGGAATTCTTATTTGGACTCTAAAGCGTCTTCCTCCAACTAATTTGGCAGAGACCATCCCAATATATTTTATTTTCATATACTGTACTATACATCGGTCTCCATTATTTTTGACAGATGATGTCATCTGCATCAGATCATGAGCTTTCCCCTTCTTTCTCCATGGTTTTTTCCACCCATTATCCAAAAAACATTAATCCAGAACTGGGAAGGCCTTTAAAGGGCAATATGCTTTCAAATGTAAGAATATTTACAAATTACAAATTACTTAAAAACATTTTTGTATTTTCACTGACGTCATGACGCAATAACGTGCACTTGCTAGCCTGTTCCATTTACGTGTTCTCCGCGAATGCTTAAGAGGAGCCTCGCCTAGCCTCTGAAGGAAGTGACTTGGAAGGACGAGTCCTGCCAAGGAAGGATCCTTGACATTGATAAACACCCAGTGTGTGGGGGACCTAGCTCAAGGTACCTCAAAGGGGACTAGCTGTCTTGGGAATCAAACCCATGACTTCCTGATCGCAGGGCAAACACTCTAAACACCAGCCCACAAGCAGCCCCGGTGACTGGAAAAGATGTTTCCAGCAAAGCCTAATCCAGCATTCCTGTTCTTCACTGTCCGAAATCTTACACTGTCATTCTTGTTCCTGTTCCAGACCAGTTTCAGAGGAGTATCTTTTGTTTGTTAAGTCAGACAAAGGCCTACATATAAAGTATTCAAGCATGATAAAGCCATCAAACTTCTGTGGAGAAACAGAGACAGATGATTCCAGATGATCAGGCAGTGGTGCTGAATGCTGAGGGGTTGGAATTCCTTTATCTAGGCCTCTTGACTCTTTAGGCACTTTGTGAGCAAATATATCATGCAGTATATACAATGGCATCAGTTTAAAATGTTGCTCTCTAAAGTGGATATTGTACAACTTAATGACAAAATGAAAGATTTAAGGAACAATTTAATCTCCAGACTTCTGAGTTTTTAGGATGGTTAAGAGGTGGTGATATTTAGCCTTTTGCAGACTAAAAAGGTCATAGGGACAGCCCGAGCATAACTCAGAAGTTTCCCCTCACCCACTGTATTGTTGATGCTCTCCCCTTTGCCATTGTTCTCCATGGTGACCTGCTGATTGCCTGCCGGGCACAACCTCTGGCCCATGATGTCACCACTGCTTTCCATGTTATTTGGTTTCTGCAAATACTGCAACTGCTGAAGTAAAAGAAGGACATCAAAGCAAACAGATTAGGGTTTTGACGTAAATGTGTGACGTGTTAAATTACATTTATGATTAAAAATGCTAACATAATTTGACTGATTTGGTGCAAATTAAATACATAGAGAATAAAAAAGGTCCTGTATAATTCTGAATATTAAAATAAGAAAGTTTGGAAATGAAATCTGCAAATATGCAACACAGCATCAATCCAGTCCTACATCCAATACAATCAATTAGACAAGTGAGTTGTTAAAACAAACTTGAGCCTCTTTCATTCTGTGTATTGAGCAGCAGAAACTACTCACATTTTTCCCGAACATGAGACCTAAAGAGATGAAAAGAGAACAATGAGATCCTTCCCATTATGTCCTGTTCTCATAAATGATGATTGATTTAAATATTGCATTGTCATAAAGTGAGAGTTCATTAAAGGAGAGCGCTTCACTCTTGACTGCCTTATTTTAAAGGCTCCTGCGGTTTCTCAGGTTCTCTCACAGTTATACATTGGGCTGTAATTCTGAAACTGTGTGAATATTTGCTTTAGGTGTGAGATTATGGGAATGAGAACACGTGAGTTCAGATGCAGTGTGGTTTACAGTAAGTGGCACACTGGGGTGGATTCCAGAACACACAGTGTTAGACATGCAGGCAGGATTCATTAAGCACACGGGTGTGGTGAGGGTCATATAAGGACAGTTCTGTGCATTATTATTACATACATGGCCAACCCAGTTTATTTATCAGGGTTTTGAGCTTGCGCCTCATGTAGAAACACGCCAGCACTAGCAAGAGCAAAATCAGCCAAGGCACAAACGTCCAAAAGGTTGATGAAGAAACAGGGCCACCTAATGGAGAGATAGGGAACACAAAATGACAAAACACGCTTAGCCTGTGAAATGTAAAGGTCTGATAGTCAAACTAGTAATACCATACCTGTGGCATGTATTGGCCTGTTCCTAGGCTTGCTGATGTCCTTGGGGTTAGTTGTGGTTGGGAGGTCAGGGATTCTGATGAGTGATGCATCAGAAGCTGAAGGGATGGTAGTAGAAAGGACAGTCATGAGTATAGGAGATTTGGTAATTGGGGTAGTGGTGGGTTCAGGGTTGGTGGTGGGTTCAGGGGTAGTGGTGGGTTCAGGAGCAGTGGTGGGTTCAGGAGCAGTGGTGGGTTCAGGAGCAGTGGTGGGTTCAGGGGCGGTGGTGGGTTCAGGGTTGGTGGTGGGTTCAGAGTTGGTGGTGGGCTCAGGGGTTGGGATAGAAGAGGTTGTAGGTATAGAAGTTGCATCAGGTTTCGAAAGGCTCATTGGTATAGAGCGGGTCATTCTGTTTGAGGTAGTCATTGGGTAGCCACATTCATGATCCTGAGTGGATGAGCCTTCTTTAATTACCACCATCCCTTTACTGGCACAGCTGAGGGGGGCATGAAACAGAATATTAGATCAGGTATGTCACACATTACAAGTCAATTACACTATTAAAAATTTTCCAACCAGAATAACACACACTACACCAGTTTTTGAATGCTCCCATTCTCATTATTTTCCATAGCTGGTTATTATATTTTGAGACAAGGAGTCTGACTAGATTTTTGCCTACATATATGAGGATACAGACATAAACAGAAGATGTAAATCCCAGAGCGAGTTCGATTTAGCAGTTTGCTGTGCTGCTATTCTTTGTTTCTTTTCAACTCTTAAAGCTGCAGGGTCTACATGAGGGATGGAGCTCGACTCCTCCAAATGTTTAACAGTTATAGTTAGTTTTTAAAACAATAATGAACTTAGCATTAACAGTTTTATTTAATTTATTTAATTAAATAAGAGCGATCCAAATCCTAAACACAGAGAAGAATCCTAACATAATGAACAAATACTTAAATATTCAAATCTAGTTGATTAAATGTACCTTCTGTATCTTTAATTTTATTTTGGCAATGTGCATGATAACGGTGAATGTGTTCAAGCTTCCTTCTGCATGTGTTCATTTATATGCACTTTTTCATTTCAGTTTTGGTTTGTTGTCTTTCTAAAGTATTTCAAGTGTACTTGGAACCTTTAGTGTACTTGGAAACTTAAAAAGAGGAGGTATAGTTTATTCTTGCTCCATTTGTATGGCCTGTTTAAAAATGTATTATTCCAATTTTAAAAATAACTGGCTGATTGCTTTGTTATTTCTATTACCAACAGCAACAGGCCTTTATGAGACATGCAAAATCGCTTTCACCAAATAGGGTTGGACTAGTAGTGAAAGATATGAAATGTGAAGTGGCTATTTTTGTCATGGCTGAACACAGCACAGCACAGCACACAGTGTGCAGAAAGTGAAGTTGCTCTCTGCTTTTTATCATAAGTGAAGTAAAGCATCAATGCAGCACCCAGGGAACGGTATCTTGCTCAATCAGAAGGGCAACTCCCCAACCACTAGACCACCAGTTGCCCCAAAGATCACAAAGGGGCATCAGACACCCTGCTGGTGTATTATAGAAGAAAGCATGGCCTATCAGCAGCCAGTGATGCATCTGGCCTTACTGATTAATAGCTGTGGAGCTGACCTGTACAGTTCTATGCTTCACAGACAGATTAGTTTTATTCAGCATCGTGTGAACTGCTCAAATCAAGCTCTTTCAAATAATCTTCCTTGCAGTGGTGGGAAAAACAAGAATTTGATTGTACATAGATCAATTGTCCCCAAACTATATTTCGTCACGACCCGGTTTAATATAAGAAATCCGGGCATTTTTTCTAAATAAAACATCGTTTTTCCGTGCACCCCGCGGCCCGGTACCGGTCCATGCCCCGGGGGTTGGGGACCGCTGCCTTAAGTAATGTAGAAAATTACATTTCAAACATTTTTTAAATCTCAGAGTCATTAATCGGAGTTAACCTTCGCCTTTCGGAAAGCAGATCCAGCACTCAAGGTTTCACCATCTTTGTGAAAATTAGTGGAACCTCATTAGCAGTAAGTGTAAGGAAAAGTCATCAAAATACAATAATGATATGTAAAGTTACCGAAAGTGCTGTATGTAGAGATGTCATTGAAAATAAAAAAAACTTGCTCCCATAAAAACGATGGGTGAGGAGATATCTGGGATCCTATTCAATGTCATGAGGGCTGCTGGAGCTTATAGGGCGAGAGGTGGAGAAACACCATGGACAAGTCTCCAGAATGCACTCAGACACAGGGGCACACACAAATTCGGACTGTGGGCAGAAATCAGAGCTCCTGATGGACAAATCCGCACAGAGAGGACCTGGGCATCCAACCAAGGAGCTTCTCACTGTGAAGCAACTTCGCTAATCAATGTGTGATTATTTTTTTTAATTAAAAATACTTCTAAAACCTTTTCATTAAAAAAAATATATTAGCATGTCTCATCTCATTTTTAAGATTAAATTACTTGACTCGTTACAAATAAAAGGGACCATGGAAATCCTATTCAGGCTTCAAGATGAATGCAGTACATTCCGTATCTTGTTATTTGTCAGTGCACTCTAAAATCAATCATGGCGAATGAGGTCAGCGCTAGATTTCAATTCATCTGTGTCCTGATGCATCCAGTACTGGTGATTTTTTAGGGGAAATGTTTTGCATAATCCCGTTTTGTAAAAAGCACAGAAAGCAAACACTCATACGCAGGCAAACATAACAGTAATACAGAATTCACTCTGGGTTTGAGTGTGGAATGGTGTGTTCTGTGTTCAGTAAGCATGCTATAATAGCTGCTTTAATAATAATAATTATAATAAGAAGAATAAGAATAATAATAATAAGAAGAAGAAGAATATGAAGAAGAATAAGAATATGAAGAATAAGAATAAGAATATGAAGAAGAATAAGAATAAGAATATGAAGAAGAAGAAGAAGAAGAAGAAGAAGATGAAGAAGAATATGAAGAAGAAGAAGAAGAAGAAGGAAAAGAAGGAGAAGAAGTAAAAAAAGAAGAATATGAAGAAGAAGAATAAGAATATGAAGAAGAAGAAGAAGAAGATGAAGAAGAATATGAAGAAGAAGAAGAAGAAGAATATGAAGATGAAGAAGAAGAAGAAGGAGAAGAAGGAGAAGAAGAAGTAGAAAAAGAAGAATATGAAGAAGAAGAATATGAAGAAAAAGAAGAAGAATATGAAGACGAAGAAGAAGAAGAAGAAGAAGAAGAAGAACAATAACGAGAAGAAGAAGAAGTACAAAAAGAAGAATATGAAGAAGAAGAAGAATATGAAGACGAAGAAGAAGAAGAAGAAAAATAACAAGAAGAAGAAGAAGAAGTACAAAAAGAAGAATATGAAGAAGAAGAATATGAAGAAGAAGAAGAAGAATATGAAGACAAAGAAGAAGAAGAAGAAGAAGAACAATAACAAGAAGAAGAAGAAGAAGAAGAAGAAGAAGAAGAAGAAGAAGAAGAAGAAGAAGAAGAAGAAGAAGAAGAAGGCTTAGTTTACACCTTCTCATAACCAAGAACCCTTTACATTTCGGTGGGGACATCAACATACAGAAATAAACAAGACACAAACCAAAGGCTTTACGCTAAAAGCCCCTGTACAGTGAATCATCATGCATAATTCCTAGCAAACAATACAGTAATCCTTTCCAAGAAAATGGAAGATTCCTAAAGCTGGAAAGTGTATTAATGTTTTGTGTGAAAGGTCACATGCCTGCGGAGCACTGACACACTCTGCTGGCTTAGACTTGTTCAGGATTTTGTGAATGGGGTGTATTAATGGTCTGATACTTACTCAGTGAAAGTGTTGCATTTATTGATTAGCGAGGTTCCGCTGGAGAAGGTGCCAGCTTTGCAAGGCTTGCAGGATTTTCTGCAGGTAAGTTTGACTGGACTCGGACAGTAAAAGCCTGGCTTGCAGAGGCAGCTGCGCGCGCTGGTCTTGGTGCAGGGCATCCACTCCACCTTGTTTTCCTCGGCTGCACAAACACACACAGACAGCAGGCTCACGTTAGACAGCTTGATTTCCAGACTTGACAGCATTAAAATGGCTTATTTTAAAAAAAGGTTTACCATGTATTAAGGATGTTTATAAGTGGTTACAATTCCTAAACAGATACAGCTCTTAGGATGTATTTCCAGGACAGGTATGATCCAGAAATGCATGCATTTGTGAAATGATCGTCTCACCTGAGCAGCGTGAAACGCAACGTTCGCATCTGGACAGTCCGCTTCTTAAATACGAGTACTGTTCAGGGCCACAGGGCTCACACCTGCCATTCGTCACTCCAAAACCTGCATGTAGGGACAGCAGAGCCAGAGTGTTGTTGGAATCATTCCAGAAGTCTCTGTCTTCGCAACCATGAGAAGTCATAACAGAACTCGCCATGCCATCGCCACCTGTGATACACAATGACTGTGTGCCTGTGAGTGAGTCAAGAAATGACTTGTTGACTGTCGTTTTCAGGTGTTGTGAAAATGGCCAACTCATGGGCTGAGTCTGTCTGAAAGTTCACAGTAAAATCTCACATTGTGTAGAAGCATGTGGGCTGCTGTACAAACAAGCAATGAGCAGTAACAGGTGGCGGATTGAGAGAAAGGGACAGGAAAGGCTGCAGCTCCTGACTCAGAAAGCCACATTCTATTCTATTCTATTCTCTGTCAAATGCGCAGCTGGTCAGAAGGAAACATTTTCTTTTTCCATATTGTGTTGGGTAATGGGTCAACAGGAGAAAAGTGAGTAATAGCAGCACATTCTCGGTTAGCTTGAGCCTTGTTCTTCTTCCCAACAGAAGAGAGGACTAATATTAATACTTACTAATATTAATACTTAATATTAATAGACACTGTCATGGGTAGCATGGGCCAGTTAATGGAAAATAAACAACAACCGTCCACCTATAGAAGGACAGATATGACGTATACCTGGTTTAAGGTCAGCAGAGCCTAGAGGAAAAGTCTAATATTGCCAGACACTTCCTCCTCATTGAAGGTCACAGCTTCTATTCACGTGCTGATACATGCAAGCTGATATTTCCTCCATATATAATGGGGAAAGAAGTTACCTCACTGGATTTTCCTTCCACTAACCATTAACGTAATGGGGGAAAAGGAGGGAATTTGCATGTGCCGGCTGTTGCCTCTGGTAGAAAAAAAACCCTGTTTCTAAATAGCATGACAGTGGATGCGAGTGATTACTACACAGGAAAGTATGTGGTGGTACTAGCATGGCTACTGACTCAAACTCAAACCTGTTTGTGGGGCTATTACATTCGATGCCTGATGACCAGGTTATCTGTAAATGTATAAAGTGGGAAAATCCCCACCTCTCAATAACGAGAAAGCTTTGATAAACAAATGAGTATAATGATCTGATTGATGATAGGATTACAACAAAGATGTATTATTGAATCTGCAGCAAATCTATCAAGCCTAGACTTACCGTCTGGACAACCTTGTGCAACGAGACAAACAGGAGGCCACTAGAAGAGAAGGGAAAAAAAACAGAAAGTCAGTTCTTAATCCTTAGATGTGTTTACTCATTGTCATAACGACTCTGTGCTTGTAAGGCCCACTTGGCCTCTTCTGGGTACCTGCACTAAATGTGATGCTGGCTGTAGGCCAAGCCTGCACAACGCCTTTTTTACAACTGGTAAAGCCCTGACCTGGCCCTGCCATAAACAGTGAAGGTCATTCCTTTTACTAGGTTCTTCCCAACACAGGACATGATCAATTTCTGTATTGTCATAGCCCTCTTTCAATAAAGACTCCAAGACCCCAAAATGAGCATGATGTGGCTGTTTTTCCCCCTCAAACTGCTGTTGCGCAACAGGCGTCAGTATCAGGTGACAAACCAAATAAACAGAATTCCTTGTTTTGTGGACACATGGTAGGCATGGATTGCAAAACTCATGTTTATGAGAGGATGACCGGACAACAAGGCCACCAAAAGAACAGCGTGGATGTCCCGAACGCAAAAGCAGAGCAGATAAAAACACCCGAAGAGTGAAAGTTCAGGGCCACCACAAACCTCCAGATCCAGATTACATGCGTGTTTCTCCTTACGTTCATTACAAAATAAAAACACGCATGACCCAGTTATTGATCTGTTTTGTGGCATGTGTGATAGTGCTGGCGGAAGATCACAGGAGCAGGTCATGTTACAAGTGGTTCGAGATCAAACTGCTGGATGCGCGAAATGAGTGTGAGACCTAACCGTAATGCCTGGAAACTTGCTGATGACTTAAAACACCACCACACAAAAATTCACTGCAGTGTCAGAGTAAAATGGACACAATGATCCAGATTAAGTTAAAGGAATGCAAGCTGTTTTCCCCTCTTTCGTTTTATAAACAACAATATATATATATGAAAGGGAATTTCCACCCAATTTCAATATTTCTGTAACATTTGAATAGCAAATGATGTGAAATGTATTAAGCATTTTAATAAAGTTTTTTTAAAGTTTTGCTTCTAGTGGTAAAAAAGCTGTTGGTGTAATTTTTGGGTCAATTTAACTCTTATTTCCCCTTATTTTCCCTACACGTGCCTCTTAACCACAAGTGAACTTTTAAAACCAGAAGTTTCGGACTAAAACTTTTCTATCAATATTACCACAAGCAAACTTCCTAGGCATGAAACAATGAACCCACGCAAAGAATTAGGCAACATTAAAAGGTTTTAAAAGTCTGGATCCCATCATTAACACTATGAACAAATTCTGAGCCAGTACGTTTGTCTAAAACGTGCCATTTGCCATCAAACTGCTCTCATTTTAATTATTCAACAGTGCAAAGATTTTTGGAAGAAAAAAGGCGGAATTCCCCTTTTGATTCAGTACTCTAGTCCGGATATCTGCACCAAAGATACAACCCCGATATCCTCATTCAGCATCTTGCACGCTTCATTCAGCAAATCTAAATCCCCACATCCGCAAAAAGAGGTTAAAAACCTCGTGGTTAGGAGCAAAAGGATCGCTTTCCTTACGTAAAAGATGAATTAAAGACAACATCTCAAGCAGCAGCATCCGCAACCACATCGTTTCTGATGTTAGAGACTTTAAATGACCTGCCAGCAAAGAAAGAAAGAAATGTGCTTCTTACCAGCCAAACCAGAACAATGGGGACGAGCCATGATGAAGACGCTCTTTGTGCCATGATGTGGAGACGTTTAGAAGTAGTTTTTAATTAGTCCCGTTTGCCAAACGCTGCTCGCTTAAGTGAAAGAGCCGGGTTACTGAAACCAACGCTCTTTCATAGTTCCCGCTATTTAAAGCCGTATGACTCGTGTCATCTTTTTGGTGACTCAGAGTCGGCTCTTTCGTGAGCTGAAGAAGAAGTGCGAAGAAGCGCACGAGAGATTTCTGAAAGGCGGGGTGAACGGGAAGGTGTGCGAGATTTTAGGGGGAGAGGTTCAAGCACTGGAGGGATGATATATGTTCTATACAGCAGAAGAATGAAGGTCAGTAGGACAAAGACCGAATACGTTCGCTTGCATGAGAGGGAGGAGAGTCGAATGGTGAGGACGCAAGGAACAGAGCTCCAGAATGTGGAGTTCAAATGCAAAAATCCAAAATAACGGGAGGTGTGAAAGAAAAGCGAAGAAGAGAGTGCAGGCAGATTGGAATTGGTGGAGAGAAAGAATAGCAGGAGTGATTTTGGAGGAGTAGAGAGGTAAAAGTGTTTTCAGTGGTGTAGTGGGTGGAGAAGTGTCAGGAGATCATTTCAGCATGGAATGGGTGCAGAAGTGATTTGTGTGGTGAAATGGGTGGAGAAGTGTTCTCAGGAATGATTTGGGACAGAGAGGTACATGAAAGGAGGGGTGTAGAAAAGGGTAGTGAGACCAGCTGTGGAGCTGGTGTGGTTCTGGTTTGGAGATGTTGGCTCTGAGGAAAAGACCGGAATCAGAGCTGGAGGTGGAAGTTGAAAATAATACGATTTGCACTGGGAGTGACGAGGATCGACAGGATCAGGAATGAGTTTATTTATGAGGGACAGCTTAAGTTCTTGTGGTATCACTAGCGTGGTTAAGTTTCATCAAATTGCTGCTATTTATGAACAAAACTTGACAGAAATAAAACAACCACCCTCTTGGCTACCAAGTTCTCTGCTTTATTTTGGCATGAAAAAAACTGGAACATTTTAAGAAGAAAAATTCACTGAAAATTTTAAATGAAAAAAAAAATCATTATGAATAAATGATATCAGCTTGCTCCTTTCTGGAAAAAGTAAATACAAACGAATGTTTTCAAAAGCATGAAATGTTGGCATGTTTACATTTAGGATAAACTGTTCCATTAAACAGTTATAAGCTAGGTTTAAATATTGTTACACACATGAATCGAGCATTCTGCTTCCCACCATCTGGACAGATCTTTAGTTATTTACGGCCTTCAGTTATCTGCTAAAACCACAGCACCATTTTTACTGAAGGTAAGCGGTTATATTATGTATTTCGGAAGTAAAACATTCATCATCCCACAGCAAAAATCATTCATTTACTGATGTTGGTGAGTGATTCCTAATCTGCAAAGCTTCAAAAACAGAAGACTACAGCAACCATATAGACATTAGAATCATGAAAATGTTAATCTAGAGAAAAGTAGTATCTGCTATATACATTTCTCCAAGATCCAGCAGGCGTAGAGCACAGCATTAGCATGGCTAGCAGAGTGTGAGATCATCAGTAGACAGGGTAGGAGCTCCTGATGGGATTAGCTCTTGTAGGTTTGAGGTGCTGGAAACGGTATCGTGCCAGACGAGACACATCCAGCAGCTGGTCGGAACGCTGGCTTCCCGACACTCTGGACACGGACAAATTCTAAAATCAGGATGCAAACAACACAAATAAGATCACATTATTGGAACTTACCAGGTGAAGATTTTAAAAATCTGATTAGCATAGAAATCCTCTGAAGCGACAGAGGAAGCTGTGGGTCGTTTCATCTTTTATCTTGATGAACAGATTCAGCTCTGAAAAACTAGAGCTCCTACAATGGACAACATGAAACCAGAACAATGGACCATTTAGTGCAGTCCTGTTTAGCTAGTTATCATAGTTTATCCCCTTTACTGTCTATTAAGCCACTCATCCACCCGTCACACTGTCCTTGCATGTGTTTCTCGCCATCTTTGTTGATGTTACCATGGGAACATGACGGCCCCAAACCAGCCATTCATTCTCAGCAAGAGCGTTTGCTGCTTTTCCAAGAACATTTTTGAGCTTTGCTTTGAATGGCCGTTAATTCCAGCTCTTTTTTAAACAAAGCAGCCACTACCTGCGGGATTCTATGTAATGAAGGCAACACACCCTATTGTGTAGGTGGGAGACACATCTTAAAATATGCTTAATGCATTAAAAAAGCAAAACAATATCACCACCAGCAAAAAAGCTCCGACTGTTTTAGTTAGCCAGCGACACTACTATAGTACAGACTCCATAATTCACACCAAAACCTTTAACCATGGTGAGGATGAGGCTTGTTATCTTCATCTTTGCTGCTAAGACGCCTTTCTTTCTTGTAAAGACTGGTCAGCTGATAAAATCACAACTCACGTCACTAGCCACTTCTCTGAAATGGAGATAATTTGTTGGATTACAAAAGTCGCTTATTATAGCGTATAAGGTTTCATTAAAGTTAAAAAATAATTACATAAAAAAACCATGCAGCAGTTTAAACCACAGTGATCCGTTTCGACCTTTTCCTCTGGCAGGCAAGACTTTATATTTATCCTTTTTTTATTATTGTTTCCTTCACTCGTCACAGATCCCTGCCATCATACTTTATTCTAATCCTCAATCAGTAGAAAAAAGCAACTAACATGGGGCCCAAAAGTACCTAAAACAAAAGGTCATGTGTATAAACTTTACTTCTGAACATGAAAAAAAAAGTTCTTAACACTGGGCTGATTCCAGTACCTAGACCAAGCTCTGGAAATCCTAGCATTTAAATGTCAACGCTGCAATGGAACTGTTTTAATCAAAGAAACCAGCCTGCACCTTTTTAAATACATATTTAGATTAACATTAAGCCTTTGCTAAATATATTTACATTTAGAATAAGGGGATTCTACACTGTAGCTACAAATATGGCAGCAGAGCGCGTCTTTTCACTTAATAATACACCGCAAACCACATTATTGTCATAATCATTATCACCACCACATCATTATTTTATTTTTGTTTGTTTTTACCTCCTCACTCAGATTTCTGTTTGTGCTTTACTCGGACAAAGGCTACTTAACACAAGCAAAGTTTGTCACATTAGACTACCTCTCACGAGTGCAATCAAGTCCTTACTGTTCTATAGTTAGAGGGGGAAGGTGTGTTTGTTTATTTAGCTGAAGTAGTGTTAATACTTGACTGTTTCTGAACACACATTCACACACACATCAACCATACATTCTTCATTTATCTGTTATTCCACATCAATGACATTTATTCAAGTATTTAACTGTACTGAAAAACTAGCACAATATAGTTCAGAAACGTGTTCAGTCTCCTTATCCTCACCATCATTCCTGAGTTATGACCTATATATATATATCATACTGTTTACTGGTAAACAAGCTAGCCCTGCCTAACTATCTCTCAATCTAAAAATTTTAAAAGCTGCACAATATGGCTACAATTTTACTGTTATGTATTGCAATAGTAAAGCCCATTTAAAGCGTCCATATCATTGCTTTTTGGTAATTAAAAACGCTGTAAACTGTTGTATCAAATGGTGCCTTTTCTCCATTAATCCATACAGTCTACCCATGGAAAATAAACTACAAAACAGCTGGTTTTCAAATCATAGAATCTATTCATTGAACTATAGCTTCTGTTTCTGAATGATCAAACATTTTTGTTGGATTACATGAAGACCTAAATGAATCAGAAACACTGTGATTGGTTAGATGCAGCCTTTGAAAACATCATTACTGCAGGGACCGATATTACAACACCTACATATATGAGATTTAGTAGACATTTTTATTCAAAGTGACCTCCCGTTCCTTACTACATGGGACAGTCTCCCTGGAGCACCCTGGAGTTGAGGGTTTTGCTCAGGAACCCAGTGGTAGTATGATAAATGCAGGATTCAGGAAAACTGCCCTTTAAATCCCACTGAATTGAAAACGTTCTAGAAAAGTTCCCTGTGTCTTTTGATAATTTAATAATATGGAATACAATTAACATTATTTTAGATGAAATAAAGCATGCAAATCTTTTAAAAATCTTTTATATTGTTCAGCAATATGTTTGTTGTACATCATGAGGATATCACGATGCCATTGCACTATGGTATTTTACCCGTATTTACAGGTAGCTAATAGACTGGTAGCTATTAGTGAATGTGGTGCTCCAAAAAGAATATGCCTTCCAGGAATATTAGCTGTCAGCAGTTGGTTGCACAAGGCGGTCATGACCCATCTGGGACATTTTAAGTAAATACGCATTACTCAGTTAGGAGGAAAAATGAACAAATACCTCCCCTGCAACAGTGTCATTATTAACACTGTGTCTTGTATTTACAGGTCTGACAGTTCAAACAGTACTTTCTTGGTTTTCTGGTTAAATGACCTAAGTTTGAACGTTTATGTCTAATTCTTACCTTTACACAGTAGTCATGCCAACGTAAAGTGAACTGCAAACCCACCAAAGCATACATAGACATACATTAAATGGATTTTTAAGAAATCAATTTTTGGAAAAAACATTAGTCTAAAATTCTTGCATGTTCTTACCAGCTGGTTCTCAGGCTGGGCTGAAGGCACCGAACCCATACCAGGCCTGTTCACCACAGAGCTTTTCAGATCAAGATTGCTCATCTGGAAGGTTGGCTTCAGGCTGGAGTTAGACCATCCAGACAAACAATGCTGCAACAGGGATCATAGTCATTAACATCTCCAGATCAGGAGGGTATTTTACAAAACAGGATCTCTCAGAAGAGCTGGATAACTTCAAAAAGCACCATAAACCTTTAAGAGCACTATACAAAGGGATTTGGAGATTTCTTTGGTAAAAATATGTAGTTAATATGAACCTACGAAATACTTCTGTGTAAATTTTCAGTACCATGAGGTTAGTATGACCTTTTAAGCTTTAATGACTAACATTAGGTTGACAGAAACTTACTGAGGGCAAACCAAGACTGTCTGATGGATCAAAACTACTGCGGCGATGGGCTTTGTATCGGTACGCAGGCAGAAGTGTTGAGCGAGGAATACTGACCCTGGAAGAGAGGGGAGATTACATGTGAATATTAAACATTTAATAAAGAAAACCAATAATATTTATTGGAGCTAAATCTCTGTTGACAATATCACCTAATGAAGGCAGGTTCGTTCTCAGTATGTGTATGTTTTGCTTTCGGCATCTTGCATACGGGGCATGCAGCCTGAGGATCCAGAGGAGTGACGAACAGGCGACTGTTTATCCGGTAGCAAAATGTGCCTGAGGATCAAACCCAAACAACAATGAAAACTTCAAAACATGCCTTTCACGCTCGAGTTCATTACATTCTAATAAGGAAACTAACCAACCAAATGGCAATTTTGAATGATCTGTTTTTGTGTCATAAAAACATATATGCAAATATCCACCTATTAATCAAAAAGCAGTTACCGTATTTTTCTCCGAATAAGATGCACTGTTGGTGGGTCTTATACGACGAATTTACATTTGGCCTGCATAAAAATTGCACCTAACTTTGTATGGTGCTGCTCGCAGTCCAATTTTTATGCTGTGTGTGCTGCAGGCTGGATTTGTGGCATGTACTGTTACTATGGAGACGTCTCTGTTCCTCGTGACAAAAACGAGACGAGACGCAACGTTAATGCTGGTCATGTGACGATAACGACCCGAAATATATAAT
>JBBKCR010000128.1:7710705-7737803 GCA_037577295.1 Ladigesia roloffi | reverse complement strand
CGATCATTTTTTGTGAGAAACTGAACAGTATTTATATCATTTTTTACCTCTGAAAGACGACCGTCTCGAGCCCCCTGGGGAGGTTGGATGCCCTGGGGGTAAGCAAATAAACATCAGATTTTCATTTTGGGGTGAACTATCCCTTTAACTGCATGTACTAAAGAAGGAGAAATCCTCAAATGAGCTGAGCAGTGGGCATTTAGGATCAGGGCTGGGTTATACTACTGTAAACTACATTAACACACACACACACACACACACCACCATATTACGATTGCATTTAGGTTGGTTATGTTAAAGAGTAGGTACTCACACTCATATACACACCATCCCATTAACTTAGCATTACACTGGTCACTCTAGATTGAACATTCGTCTCTCTCTATCTCACACACACACTATGCTGGATAGACTAATTATTACTTAAATGCTCAAATGCACACAATCACAGAGCACTACGAGAATTACAGCACGAGGCAAACACATACACACACACACTCCACCCCTTACAATGTCCAGACGAACCATTAGTCAACACAATCACAGACTTACGGCACTACGCTAACACACACACACACCCCACTGCTTACATTGTCCAGACAAACCATTACTCAAACACACACAATCACAGATATACAGCACTATACTAGCAACACACAGACACACTGACCCTTACACTGTCTAGACTAGCACACACAATCACATCAGTACACCAATACTACACTAATACAAACACACACACAGCCCACCTACGACACATGCATGTGTACCACTCTGTTACAGCATAACGCAGACGGACACACACATGAAAAAAAAAGAATCAGAATCATAAATCTGGATTTATGATGGGTTGGCCTTTTTCCACTGACATCTTGCTTTTGATTTGGCCCTCTACCGGAGTCGAAGGGGCTGAGCAGCGCGGCCGATTCGACTGCATGCGCCCTCATCTGTCCATTGGTTGTGTGAGACGGTCACAAACATTGTCGTGCACCCCCACCCTCCTATAGTGAGCCATTGTAGCCGCACGCTCCTCCACCTGCTGCCCTGTGACCTGGCATGATGGTTGTAATGACAGTCGTTCTTGTCATCATCAGGCAGAGCGGACGTTGAGACTGGGGTGTGAGTGACTACAGCTCCAGACACGGAAGAAACGGGCCAAAGCCTTTTTCAGTTTGGCGGCCTGCAAGAGGTCAGGAAGACACGTTGCGAACAGGGACTGACCTGGACTGAGATGTGCTTTCAAGCTTGGTAATAACGAGCAGGGGAGGCTTTCTACATGGCCACTAGGAGGCAGAACTTCATGCTTCTTTTTTTTGTTTTGGTTTTGCTTGGAATAACTCAAGATGTCCAGCTCTCCTGCACTCCATGATCAGCAAGGGCAAGATTTTCTTTAGCTATAAGGTGGAGTTTTGACTCCTGGGTTGAGTTTGGCCCAGACAACCAGCGTTTTATAAAAGATAATTCAGGAAATAAAGGGGAAATTCAAATTTATTTTTCCCCATTTTAATCCAATTCAATTCACTATATGGGCAAAAGTATTGTTACACTGGACCATTAATCTCACAGAGACTTTGATGACATTCCATTCAAATACATATACTTTAACATGGAACTGGCCCCTGTTGGCAGCTATAACAGCTCCCACTCTTCTTGGAAAGCTTTCCACAAGATCTTGGAGTTTCTGTGAGAATTTGTGACCATTCATTCTGCAGAGCATTATTAAGATCCGGCACTGAAGATCCGGCACAAGAAGGCCTGCATCATAATTTCCATTCCAGTTTATCCCAAAGGTGTTGGATGGGGTTGAGGTCAGAACTGTGTGCGGGCCAGACAAGATCTTCCACACTGAACTCATCCAGCCATGTCTTTATGGACCTTACTTTGAGCACTGGGACACACTCATCAAACCTTTTCACAAATTTCATCCAAAATGTCTTGATTTACTGAAGAATTAAAATTGCCCTTCACTAGAAGTAAGGGGCCTAGCCCAAACTCTGAATAAAGAGTCATGTCCCAAGACTTTTGTCCATATAGGGTAAACCTCAAGATGTAAACAAATCCATTCGGTGTTTTGGTAAAAATTGGACTCCATTTCTTTGTAATAGGGGTCCTAAAAACCAGGGTCACCATCAAGAATGCAAATACTTCTGTGCTCGTAATAGTGAAATAGTAGTAACATCACTATAAAGGGTTGATCTACTATTAATTATATTAAACCGAAATATTTTCAAAAACCTGCTGTAAAAGTGTTATAGACTGGTATTAAACCTGTAGACATTTACACAAACCAAAAATAACCTGTAAAAAAATGTTGAAAATATACCTAGAATGGCACATGTAACATGAAACCACTCTGAATGATCTTGTTTACATCTTTAACAATTGAATTATGCATACATTGAATATAGGTGGAATTGCCATTCAAGAAAATCTGAAAAATAAAATCCAACTTTTGAATGGCTGTCCCCAGGAAACCTTTATAAAAAATAAAGCCCATCGATCCAATAACATTGAGTGTTCAGTCTATATTAGCATGTTTAATTATGCCTAAACAAGAAAAAAACTCTTCTACTGGAATATAAAGTGCATTATTGCAATTGTACAAACTAGCAAATCAGGTAAATGCTTGAATTAAATACTTTCTCAGAACTGGGATATTGTTTAGTGGGTGTGATTTGATACTGAACATCAAATACAAGGTAAATACAGCACAAATTAATTCATACTTAAGTTGCACTACACGTTCACTAGGCGGCGCATAAGCTATTAAAAAAAACTCGATGACTTGGTGTGAAATTCAGAAAGAAGCATGCAAATATACATCATAAGATCTCAAAGCCTGATCCAGAACTCTTGAAATTTAGTTCAGGTTACACCCTAGAACATCACCCCACTTGATTTCATTACCACATGGCTGAAAGCCTTGACTGGTAAGTCAGTTATTGCAAAAATATACCAGTGATTCAGAAAAAACACTAGGTTAGACATGTTTAAAAAGACAAGATTGATTTTATTTATACTCCTGAACCAGAATATACAAAGCAGTGGCCAAAAGCAACCAAAATACAATCATAAAAAAAGAAGAATCGCTTAGAGGACTGAGAACACCAGTGCCAGCATGTTGTTCTGATATAGGCTGTTTCGGTCCTGCACTCCCCCATACAAAACAAACCGACCAAACAAAAACTGAAACTGTACATAAGAATATGAAAAAAAGGTACAATCCTTCTGGAATGCATATGGAACAAAAGACCAAAAACCTTAAGGTTTAAGAGGGGTTAATTAACATGACACAAGCCAGTCACCCAAAGGACAAGCCATCGTTTTCTTTTCAACTAGGCGCAGTAACGAGACCCTTTCATTTAATATATGCCATCTGTTGTGTTAACAGATCAGCCAAGCAAGGGATTATCTACTAGCAGCACAAACAGTCAGGATTAAATGTTGTCCATTAGCCCCTGCTTAAAACTTTATCTTTGGTCTTAAGTGAATCAGAGTTATCACCCATGTAAATGTCGGAACATGAAGAGAAAGGGTACAGCGGCTTGAGTGCAGCTGCTGGACAAAAAGACACAGTAGAATATGTGCTTGCAAAACTTAAAACCAAATAACTTTTTTTATATAAAAGGGTCCTAAAAATGTTACACCTATACCAATAAATAACATCTTACAAAAAGGAAAGAGGCGACGGTATTAAAGGCTTCAGTGCAACAAAGAATCCTGTGGTGGGGACCAGAGCTGGTTGGGCAACAGAATGTCTGTAAAACATAAAGAAAGCACAAACTCTACTGTGTCATAGTTGACCATACAGACAGAGCTACCAAACTGGATAGCAAAGGCTTTAGGCTTTCACTTCAGCTTCTGTGGACTCGCCGTTCTCCTCTGTCTTCTGTTTCTTTGTTTCAACCGACTCCTGCAGGCACAAGACACTCGATAAGAAAGATTTCAGGGTGTATAGTTATGAGTCTCGCTAATTGATATGACTGAGAAGCTGACAGAAGTGTTTTTAACCCACCTCCTCCTCTGCTGGACGTTTCACTGCCTCCCCATCTGCTTTGTCATCGGCAGCCTCCTCCTTCTCCTTCTCTTCCTTCTCCCCCTCCCCTTCAGGAGCTGTTCCAACACCAGAGTTTTACTTGGAGTTAAATTACTGACAAAAAACCCACACTTCATATTTAACAGGGACCACTATAGAGCATCAATAACTTAGAATTCATTACTTACCCTCTTCAGCTTCCTTGTCCTCTTTGCTTGGTTCTTCGTGAGAGGCACCATTAGTCTAAGAGGGAGGAAATTGGATATTTACTTTGAGATTTTACTCTACAAAAATGCTTTGAGTCATTAATAAAAGGGGGATTCTATATGTATTTCACTCTGTCATTGTGACAATGTACATTGCTCTCTCTTTGATTGCCACCATGTTGGGGGGAGGAACAGTAATGAAATTCCAAGCTCACCAGGACTTCATACTTCTTTGAAATACAAGCAAACAGCAGACGCTGAGACCAGCTCAGCCGTAGCTACATCTGTGGCACTTCTCAAACCCAAACAAAAGAGCACAACGGCAAGAGGAGGGAGGGGGTTGGTGGGCCTCTCAACACCTGCAAGCCAGGGCCTAACGTCTCGAGGCCCGCTGGGAAATACCCACAATCTTTACTCACCGTTGTTCCATTGCCATTGGCAGGTGTGTCCCCACTGCCGTTCTCCTTTGGGGCCTCCTCGACCTCCTCCACTGCTTCTTTCTTCTCCTTAAGTTCCTGTACACAAAATTTGTATAATGTAGAGAAAATGCTATAATTCACATACTTTAATACAACTTTATATGGCTGACTGATACTTTTTTTAACTGGTGTGTTTAATGAAAGCATATTTCCTACAACCCCCCCACATGGAGCATGAACGTCACCACCACAGAACCCACAGAGGCGCCGAGCTGAGCTAACCAAAACGCCATGGGAGTGAGCAAACAGAACGGACCTTTAAAAGTCTAAACTAGAACCTGGTCGCATTTTTTCCAAAGGGAAAAATGAACATGCCTTTCATGACCTGCCGGATGATTAAAAACCTTAAATATCTTCGGCTGGCAATAGTCCGAGATCTGGCCTTTTATAAGAAATTAACTGTTAAACATCAGGAACCTGAGGCTGACGCGGTTGAAAAGAGACCTAATATCAGAGTAAATCCGGTACCATATTTGGTCTCGAATCATAAATGAACTGTTTAAATATCACTGGTTCAGACACGAATCTATTAATTTATTGCTTTTTATTTTTGGTCGAACTCAGCCGTGCTTCGGTCGAGTATGAGGCGCGTTCACGAGACGGAGACATAAAGAAAAGCGCGTGCCCGACGAGGAACAAAGCCGAGCGCGCGCTCACTGTCGGACCATTTTCCCGCCTTTTCAGCAGAAAATCCAGCAATACATATTAATAACATAAGTGAAAATATAAAGAGAACAGACATGCTTTTTTAAATTCCAAAAATATCTGATGTTCAATTGCAAAACCAAAATTCTTCCGCCTACAGAGCAGAAATGTATGGTTCTGGAAACAGACGAACAGTTTTAATGTTCATTTTAGGCGAAATTTTATTCAGAGCGATAACCAGGACGCCACAAAGGCAGACACGATGTTTGTAACGCCGACGTGGACACACTAAACGTAAGAACAGGACAGGAAAAGAGCCGAAAGTCAAAAAACGTGACTTTCATTCCATAATTATGATTATTCGGATCCAAAATAAAATTATTCCACCGTCTAAAGAGAATAAACATATGGGTTTAGACTAAATGAAAAAAGGCTAATTTTGCTAATATTTAATGCGACATTTTAGATATAACAATAACCAGGAGAACACAAAGGCAGTCACGCTGTTTAGCAGGCTGGCTAACCTGACAGGATTTTTTTCCCCGAGTGAACGCTCTATAAGGATAAAACCGTTACAGCGTGAAGTCCAACACGACCTTTACCCACGAAAATACATAATTATACGTCTTTGTCTGAGACATATACACTGTGCTTATCGTTAGAATGAAAATACTTAATTCATTTACAAAGTACCTTAACGATTTCACTCCAAGTTCAGCCGGCTTTCACCCTTAACATAAGCATTGGTTCTTCCTTTGAACCATTTTCAGAATGGTAAAAACTCACCTTAGCAGTAATCTCAGGGGCAGTGGTGGTGTCGACGGCGGTGTCTGCCATGGTTGCGTTTAAAGTGGGGGAGAGACGAGAAAATAATTTAAAAGCTGGTGTTGGATGACAGACCCGCTCGGCAGGATGAGGACGGAGAGAGTAAAGCAGAACTCACTCGAACCTGAGAACTCAAAACCTTCTCTGGCATTTGATTAGACAATAAGTCGGACCGCCTCGGAAACTCGGCATCTGATTTGACAAGAGAGCGTCCATCACAATTTCAGACATTGTGATTGGATAAGCTTACTTTTAGCCCTTCCCTCCAGTCCCTGCCCACTTGAATTTCGTTCTCCTGTTCCTATTGGTGGAGTTGTATGTCTTTACATTACCTGGTCTATTAGAAAAGAAAAACTAAATAAAGTGTTCATTGGATATGATATGTTATTATCATATACGCTACATGGACAAAAGTATAAGAACACATCTGTTAGTTATTGAAGGCAGATGGTCCCTTACTTCCTGTGAAGGTTAATAATAATGCTCAAGCATACCAAGACATCTTGGACAAAGTCATGCTTCCAAATTTGTGGACCAGCTTGTGCAAGACCCTTTTTTTGTGACCCCAGTGCACAAAGCAAAATCCATAAAAACATAGTTGGATGAGTTTGTGGTGGAGGAAATTGACTGGTCTGCAGAGAGCCCTAAACTGCAGCTCATCCAACCCTTTTGGAATGAACTGGAATGGAGATTGCGAGCATCAGTGTCTGACCTCATAAATGCTCTACGGGATAAATGGGCACACATTCGCACAGAAAGACCAAAATCTTGTGGAAGGCCTTCCAAAGAGGGTGGAAGCTATCATAGCTCCAACTGAGGACCACCCCATATTTGTCTATGTGTTTGAATGCAGTGTCATTAAAGTCCCTGTTGGTGAGATGATCAGTTGTCCCAATGCTTTTGTCCATATAGTGTAGCTATACCTGGTTATCATTTTTCATGTCTATGTTGTGGCACTTCAGGTCACAAAACAAATACCATTCACTAGAATATAAGGCCTTGTTCACTTTCTATTTAATAAGAAAATGTTATTAAAATCTGCTTCCTTTGTTTCTACCTCTTTAATAGGCTTGTGGTGAGCCTATGCCACCTTGTCTATACACACAGGACCCGAACGGCTGTGGTTTCTTTGTTTACAGCCACTGTTTCATTAGCATGTTGTGTGTAAAAGGCCATTGTGGCCCAGATGGAGACGCAGCGGGCAGCTGTTGTGTTCCCACTTTGACATGCAAACACCCCCTCACCCACTCCACCAAAGGTCCATGCCCAAATCACTGCCTATTTGATATTATAACAGTTTGCAACATCTTCGTTGTTTGACCTGGTTATGTTTTTAAGCCAATACTGCCTACCTGTTGCACATAGAGTTAAATTTTGTCGTCCTTTCCCATAAATATCTTACAAGCTAACACACAAGAGGCACACTATGAAATTTTGCATCATTGAAAAGCCTGGAAAATAAACAAATGTAGCCCACTTGTTTAATTTAACCTTGTAAGAAAGGAAAAAAGAATGAATTAAAATTTCTCAACCTTTTATTTTCATGCATTCGGACAGGGTTTTTTAGGGTTTTCTGCTGGATGCACTGGAATAATAGGCTCTTGGCCTTATCTTGCTCCCATCAGAGGTATTGACTTGGGTGACTAAGCCCATTTTGTGGCCACAGATGGTGTGGAGTCACAATACACTCGATGAGGGGTCAAGTTTGTGAGGGAATCTTTGTTTTTATCTATCCTGATATGACCGTGATTGTGGTCTTTGTGATGCTAGTTCCAGACATGAATAACAAAAACCATCCACGGGATTTGAATGTTAAAGGATCATCCCAAAGCTCCAACTTTGATGGCTTAGATGTGTATTCTTTTTCATTTAAAGTATACAATTTAAATGTAAATTAAGGTCATGTGGAGCACTTTCAGAGAGTATCCACTGAAATTATTGATCAAATATTGTCAAAACATTTTCAAAATATATTTCACAATATTTCGTTTTTTGAGGGGTAATAAGACAATGCACCTAAAACTTTACAATGTCTTTTTATTCATTATTTCACATGTAGTGCAGCGCTACATCCAGTTAATCAGGGCCAGTTTGAGCCTCATGGATTCCCAACATAATCAGCAAACAGCTTAACGATATTCCTTATAATAGAACAAGTTCTTTGGTTAGGAATTGAACCCCAGTAGTGTCACCCACTACAATTTACCAGCCACAGCTGTGATGTGATTGATCACATTCGCAGTCTATTGATTGAAACCAATATTGATGTAGTTTGGTGATACGTGGTGTTAAGTTACATTTTCCTACCAAATCTGGCAAGACAAACGCGAAGATCCATAAGAATACATTGCAAGGGTGGCCCATTGAAGGCTTGTTGTAATTTTTTACAGTTCAAATAAAACAAATACAGTTTACACCACTGATTAGGCATTTCAGTGAAAACAATGTTTCTGATGAGAACTGTTCAGAAATCAAGTTTCTGTCATCACTTTGAGCTTTGAAACTACCAAAAGCAACGCTCTCTGAGGCCTGCCAAAGTGATCACATCTCTTCCAAAGAAAAGAATATAATTATGGCCAGTAGGAGACTGGTTGTAATTACACACAGAGATGAAAGCGCTTAATGTGTTAGACACACTGCGAGACCCACTCTGTGTGACTGGGCATGAATCTTCACGTTGAGAGGAGCACGTTTAATACTGGCAAAAAGAGATGAATCAAATCACGTATAAAAGCCCGTCGTTTGTCTTCAGCCAGTGGAACACATGCTGTATACAGAGAGGCTTTTTCATTTAGGAAATGAAGACCATGTGTAAAACGCTGCATGCTGGGACCAGCCGTCTGCTGTACGAAGGCCACGCTCTGTCTGCTGTGCAGATTCAGACAAGTAGCAGCCAGTCCTGAGAAGAAAAAGCAAAGCTCAGGTCCAAGCATTACTCACTCTGTGCGACTGGAAAATGGGAGCAATGGGAGAGGAGGCTTTGTTAGGTCATTTCCTGTAGTGCTTTTCCCTCTGGTGTGCCCACAGCCTGCCTACTAGCTCGATTAGTTTCCATGGATACTGGATCTCGTCCAAAAATTGCCTGCTGGTCTTTAGTGCTTTCTGTTTTTTTTTCTTCCTTTCTTTCTGTTTTTTTGATGAGGTTGGAGAATAAGTGCATTTGCTCAGGCAGGGATGGTAGATAGAAAATGGATCCATTTAGCCTGTGATTTTCATTCATGCACCACGGCTAATAACTACGTGACATTTTCACACAGAGGTATTTTTAGCCTTTTGAAGGTGTCGGCTGGGAGATTTTATTCGGGATGTTGCAACGGTGACATAATTACAACAACTTCCAGTTGGCTATTACATGTAATTCTTATTAGGGAACTTACTGACTGATATTACTTCTTGGCAGTGTGGCTGGAAACCAGATTTTTGTGATATCTACAGCACAAATATTTTATTTGCTTCCCAAAAAAACAGTGAACTTATTGGTTTTTGGTGCTGTCGAGGTTCCCCATAAGCTAGGACAACTCAGTAACATGATACTACCAAAGCTGGGAGGCTAAAGTCTAGTACACATAGTGTAGTAGTTACATGAAGCACCACAGCTTGAGAGCACTACTGACCAACTCAACATGCTTGGAGGAGAACACTAACTTGACTGTCCGCTACATCAGCTTTCTCCCTCATTCCTTACAATCTGTGTGTATCTTTACTCCATGATTGTACTTCAAATAAGGTTTTAAGCCAAAATTTTCTTAATATAGCATCTCAGGCACCAAGCAACTTATTCATGATCATTTCATGTAATAATATTTTTGTGAGGTTGCATCAAAGACCAATTCAGATGTCTGGTTCCTATCACCACCTCTGCAAAAAATCCTGCGTTTAATAAGGACAGTAGATATCCCTAAAAATCTTTGCCAGTTGATTATTAATATGGCTAATCATTTTGGTTTTTTTCGTGCAAAAAACACTTTTACACCCCAGATGAATGTGCAGAACCGTTTTTTATGAATACCCTAAAATAACCTATTTAGTTCTTTTAAAAGAACCATGTTTGTGAGAATCTATTAAAAATACAACCAAAAAACTTTGTGTAAAATAAAAGTTCTTTACCATTTTATTAGTTGTAACATTATGGGGTCCTTTAAACTTTAAAAATGCTCTTCACACTCATCCTTTTCAAAATAACTATTTGTGGGTCCTTCAGGGAGCTGGAAATTGTTCAAGTAGTTCTTTCTGTACTGAACCATTTCCTGCAGAGTAGAGTAAAAACTGTAACATTGTGTTTTTAAATATGAATACATATGGATACATATTTAATAACTGTAGCCATTGAAATCGAAAGTTTAAAACCTGGAATTTTGACACAATTGATCTGCTTTTTTCACTGACCTTCAATTAACTGCATCTTAAGTAGCAATAAAGACAGCTTCTGATTCATTAGAAGGTTAAATTATACCAGGCCTGAATGTTACACACTGAAAGTCATTTTAATAGAAAAAATATGTACATCAAAGATTTCATTTCAAACTTCTTCCCCCAGAAATCTGCAACAGCAGTGATTTGATCAGAGGAGCATCACATAAGATCTTTACTGTAAAGGATCAAATGCTGGTTCAGCTGCACCTTCTGGACGGGAACCTTTGATGTGGTTAAAACACGACTGCTCTCTATTCCTTAATGATGTCTGGATTAAGTGTAATTTTACTGTGGAATAAGGTAGACTGAGCATAAGTCTGTGCTGGGCGTGTATAAAAAATCAAGAAAGATGCTGTGAGTCACAGCAGCAGGTCTTGCTTTGTCAATTTTCTGGCCATTTTGATTTGCATACAGAGTGGGGTTTTAAAAAGGCTTCGCCCCTTTTTAAAATGTCGCTGCTAGGACACCAGCTCTCAAGATAATACCGTCACCTGGAAACCGGGGCTAAGATGGGCTTAATCACGCTTCTGCTTGTTGGTTTGCAGAGTCAAATAGGCCATATTTCTTCCAGGCATCAAAACGAGCCTCTGAATCTATATTAACTCGGTTCAGCCTCCTACTTCCAGGGTAACCGTGGAACGCTCTGGTCAAACATGAAGTCTGTAACTTCCTCTTTGGTCAGCCAGGAGAGTAATTCACAATTACACCTGAATCGGGAGACAAAAGCTTGAAACCCGACACCTGCTGCTGCTTCAGGCTACAGAGGGGAGGGGTTCAGGGGTCAGGATTTGGAGGGAAACGGGTCACAATAATTGGAAAAACCAGAGGGGGTCTTTAGTGGGCAAACTGTGTTCAATTGTTGGTAGCAGCAGTGTCCTGTGCTCTGTAGATGTTTTCTCATGGCCCCGTGGCGAACTAGGCAGAAATCAGTGCAACATGAAAGCACCCTGAATTAAAAGCCAATGTATTACTGACTTTTGAGAAAACTCCTATGTTAGGAAATACATTGACATACCGTGAAAGCATATCCCCAGTGGATAACAGTTGCTATGTGATGTCAAAAGCCACAAAATTACCTAAAAAGCTCAACAGTAGCGGACAGTGCTATTAGTTCCTTCATGCAGAACTGTGTCAAACTGTACAGCTAAAATCAGTAGAGTTGGACAACAGTTCAGGACAACTAGATCATCACATGATGGGGATGAATAGAATTATTTTGAATTAGTAGTTTTTGTTTATACGGATGAAAACATCCAGCTGACCTTCAGAATGGTCATAATTTTCTTTGAAATAACTCAAATTAGTTGCCGTTTCCTATAACATAAAAAGTAGTATTAACATTTCTATGACAAATTTGTATCTGATTCATGTTTTTAGGCTACCATTGGAATCTACACATTTCTGATTAAACAGGCAAATGCTAAAGTGAGTCCAGACTGTCGTATGTTGGATAACCATGCCAAATCCTGCTGTTTTACTGGACAACTCAGTCTTCATTCACATTTAATGTGTAAGTCCAGGAATCTCTTACAGGTCACTCTCCAGGGCTTTGTGTCTAAGCCCAGACATCCTAATAGAAAGTGATGTGGGTGGCCACTTGTCCGAGTGCCCAAAATTCATGCTCACTGAAGCATGTAACCTAACACCTAAGGGCTAGTCCCTACACTGGACATTCTGTAATTTGCAAGAACAAGCCAAAGGGCTCAGATTAGAATGTTCACCCTTTAAAAAGGACAATAAAGTTATCACTTTTACCCATGAACTTTTACCCATGAAACCATCCTGTTTTATTTATGGAGTCCATTTAAAACCAACAACATCAAAAACATGTGCAATATTTGACATAAAACTAAAACAAACCCAAGTCTGAAACCTTCTCAGAGGTGTAGGAGAAGGGAAAAGACTCTCAGTAGCAAACTGCAGTAGGAGTGAAAAGATAAGTTTGCTTGTGGAGAAGTGTATTCTTGACCTCTTTTTGATTTCTGGTGGAAATTTCCATTGATTCAGAGAGAGGAGGGTCTTCTCAGAAGCTTCCTCCCACCAGCCCTCCCCTTACCTGCACTCTCCACCAGCCGCACCATGTCTGACTTGGAGTCTTTTTTCCCTTGGAGACGTCACAGCTTGGCTAATGATCTAAGTTTCCAAACAGCCAGTTTTACACACGGCTCTGCAGCCTGCACGTTTTAGCTTGCACTCAGTAAAAATTAAGGTTCTTTTAATTCCAAAGGCGCTGCTGGAACACGCAACGCTTCACATTTTCAGCCCTGCCTGTCAGACCTAGCAAGGAGAAACTGTTTTTGCGAATTCATTGCCTCCAACAAAGCCAACCCTCTTGAGCTTCGAAGCCCTCGTCCAAGACAGGATTGCCACAGCTTCAGTTGTTTGCAGTCTTTGGGGAGTTTTACAGCACAAGGGAAACAGGGGATTGCCTAATAATCCAGATGGCACATTAGCATTTCACCCCCTCCTCAGCTCCAGCTGACGTTTTCTCTCTTGGATTGTGATGTGAAGTTTATCTGGCTCAGCAGAGCAACCAGTTTTCACCTTGGAGTAGCACAATTCCAAGCCTGGAGCGCTCTCGCTTTATAGGCAGGTGCAGATTGTAGTGTTTAGGTTTCACCGCATTCACATCCCACAAGGCGTTGGCAAATACCTGAATGACTGTACTTACATTACTACAATATTAGTTACACTTACTACGAAGTATTGACTTGGCATTCTGCACTTTAGTGTCCTATTCGTTACTGAGTAACCGATACTTTTTGGTATTCAAATTTCCAAAGCATTCCAAAAAGTGTTTAAGACCAATTCTTTTTTTTTGTACTGAACATATTTATATCAGAGGATCTAACTATGTTAGATCCATAGATCCCCCCTCGCTCCCTGTAATGATGGCAAACATGCCCATCGGCAGTTAGTGTTTCCGTAAAATGATGTTGTGTTAGCAGTTTGGAAAAGTGTTTGTGGTATCATGTCATTAGGGAGCTAGTGTACCTAGAAATAACTAAAAAACCTACAATGCTAATTCATCTATGTGCAACAAACAGTACGGCCTATAGGCTAAGTTATGGTTGTATGTATCATGGTGTAGAGGATGTGGCTACATCATACCTACACAGTACTCAGAGTGCTGCCACAACAGCCACAACAGTACCAGAGTGCAGCACCTTTTAGAAAGGTGGTCAATGATTGAAGGATAATGCTTCCCTCCAAGTGTGATGGTTATAATAATATCATACTCCTGTCTACACACCAAATTTATTCTAAACTTTAAGTGTGCTTGAATTTGACAAACAGTTTACAGCTTGTGGAAAAGTGTAGACGTAAAATGTGATCAGCAGTTAAAACAACTGACAAAATACAGCCTGACTAATAGTTTTCTATATTAAAACACTTATATTTTCAGTTTTAGACACCACTGTAGGCCAATGCTTGCCCTTAAGTAAACAGTTTGGGAGCCCCTGATCAAATGATGGTCGCTGATTTTCCACAAAGAACCTTTAAGCACTATTGCAGCATTTAACATATTTCTAAATATATATAACATAAACAAAAATTTGGCCCATGCAAACATTGTCACATTTTTTATTTGGATGTTTTTCAGATATGATTCACTCAACAACAAAACGCAGATTGTGCACCTGAACTGGCAGAAATATGGCATGGTCTCTCTAAAGGGGGCATATTTATGTTTTACTTAAGAGTAAGATTTTGACAGGCTTTCACTTCTGTTATAAAACATATTTGATTCAAAGAGCATCCCAGATTAAGTTAATGAGAATATTTTAAAGTAAAACTGTGAAAAGATGACCGATATGTGGCACTAGATTAGTTTTGTTTTGTATTTACATCTATTCCTATTAAACAAAGGAGTGCAGCACTCCTGTGAGCTCCATGGCCTTTTAAATGACCGGTTTGAACTCATTTTGAGTGATACTGAAGCATCAAATGGGACAAATATAGCTGATGTGAAGTGTGTGTGCTGAAAGATGGCCACACAAACCCTGGGTCTATTGTAAGGCTTCAACAAAGAGCCGTCTGCTTGGTACGTGCAGCTAAGACAGTGGAGACAGAAAGACAGAGAGTGTGATGGAGGGAACCCATTGGGGGATGGAAAGAGAGTGAGGGGCGTTTTCAGCATCATAGTCCATTAAGAGGTTTTTGGGTGTGTGATGGTGTAACTGTGTGTGGTCAAACCAAACCCAGTGAAGGACACAAAATGAAGGCCTACGCGTGGTTAGTAAAATGAAGAGCTCTTAAAAAATCTTTCAAGAGCATGTTTCCTGTATAAGGCTGATGAAAATAACTAAAAGCTTGCAGGGTTTCAGTTAACCATTTACTTACCAGGAGCTGACCATGTTTAAGGACCACCACAATGTCACCCATAATTTGGTCTCAGAGTCTAGATCACATTGTTAAATGTTTGCAACGGTGGTATAACGGTGGAGTTTGTGTGTGGTGTCACCATGTTTAGGTGAATATTTAGGGGAAATATTTGAATGTATCTTCATTTGATATTGATAGTTTGAGTGCACACTTTCTTTAAACTTCTTTCAAAACCTTTTCTGTTGTTGCCATAATGTAACAACAATTTACTTTTTTTTTTCCTACATTCTTTATGAAATGCATGGCTTTCTGTATAACATGGTATAATTTTATCTGATAATATTCTTCCTGTTCTCTCTCACATGCACACACACACACACACACACATGCAATGTGTATTCCACGTGGTAAGCTCTAATATCTGAATTACTCTTGAAGTGTGTATAATCAATGGTCATACATGCTCTTAGTGAAACCTAAGGTGTGATGGACAATAATTTTGCCAATCAGAATAGCATGGCTCCCCGAGGCAGCCGTCCTTGAGTGTGATTCATATTTCTAAACAACAAATTCAAGAAAATAACTCTATTTTTTCATGAATTAAACCAGTTTAGATGATGTGTGTGTTTCATATAAACTACTGCAATATAATCATTGTCATTTGGCAACAGTAGGCAATAATGCATACAGCACTGTGCAGTTTCTGCAATTGGAGTATATGAGCATGTAATAAATGCCTGAGAATTGTTTTCAATTTCTGAAAAGACCATCATTTGCAGATCTTTAAAACCATGCAATGACTGGCCAGATATCACTAGCATGTTACAAAATTTGATTCCAAATTTGATACCTGCAAAAGCTCAATATCTCAAATGAAAACTAAAAATCAATACTTTCAAAATGTAAATACAATATTCTTCTGTGCATCTGATAGTCATTTGCACTGAAGAAAAAAAACATTCAAGCAGACAGGAAAAGACAGTATTGCTTAACAAGTGGATACGTTGAGAAGCCCACTGAGGTTCGGTGAGGCGGCAAGAACATGTAATGCAAGACTGCCTAGCAACAGCAGGTTCTAAGCAGCTGAATTACTCTTACTACCATCTAGCGGTGTGAGGACGGCTGGGAGCTGATCTATACACCCTTAATTTTTTTAAAATTCAATTACTTTAAGAGGAAGTTTGTCGAAGACTTTGAAACTGGCATGATGGTATGATGGCATGAAGACTCAGAAACTGGCATGATGGTGAACAGGACCCAGTGAGAAACAGTTTAACACACAAAACGTAAGCTAGATGTCGAAAGTTCCTGAGCTGGCTTTAAAATTAGTGAATTTGTCTGCTAGAAGTTGCTCCAATTGCTGACACATGTTCGACTGAGCATGCACATGTCTGATCACAATAGAAAAGCACTGACCAATAGAATGGGGCACTAATGTCATCATGCTCAGTGCCAGGCCTTGTCTAGGGGGGTGTTGAATTTAACTGGTCTGTGGAGCGCCATCCAGGATCTTTATGATACATGTATGTCAAGGAAAATGTTGGATGAAAAGGTGTCTGTAGACCTTTAGATCTGTTATGTAATATTCCATGATCACCCACTTAAAAACTGAAAGAAACAAAACAAACAAACAAAAAAAAAAAAACAAGAAAAGAAACACACAAACAGGTCCGGTCAGTGCTTGGCCCCCGTAGATCTGACCTCCAACATTTCCTAAAGAACACATCAAAATTGGCGGGCCTGAGGGAAAATACAGGGAGAAAAACAGCTGGCATCCTGCCAACTAAAATAAACAGGAGAACTAGAGAGGTGGGATTGGAGGAAGGAGAGTGAGAGAGAGAGAGTGAGAGAGAGAGAGAGAGAGAGAGAAAGAGAGAGAGAGCTCATGAAATTGTCCAGAAAGAGCGCCAAACTATACACAGAAAAAAAAACTTGGCTCATCCAAAGCACCATAAGTGTCTAACAGAGAGGCGGAATGCACTTTAGTGTTTATCTTTTTTATTCATCATGCAAATACCACCTCTTACAAGAAGACAGGATGAATGCAACATTTGAACACTTGGAACAAAACATTGTGCTGTTTAGTTTAAGGCCTTGCTGGGAGGCTGTGCTCTATGGACTGTTCAGCAAAGTTTCATTATGAATTATTGCACTTTAATTCTTTCTTTTAACATGTTTTGATGTCCAGAATCAGAGTGATGGAAAAATGAATGACACAGAACTCTGATAAAAAGCCCAACAGGATCTGTCTGTGTGAGCGTGTGTGGAGGATAAGACTGTGGAACAGTTGAGAGAGACAGAAAACAAATGAGCAGGATATAGAACTGTTTGGAGAGCTAAGATAAGGCTGTGTGGGTGAATGAGCAAGTGTGTGTGTGTGTGTGTGTGTGTGTATGTATGTGTGTGTGTGTGTTTGTGCAAGGGCCAAATTTTGCTTGTTTGAGTGAGTGTGTCTCAGGAACACAAAGCCAAAGTGAATAAACAGTTTACAACTTTACACCAGGCACTGATGGCTGGAAGGCTCTATTTAGCTGAATTAGCTTTTAGAAATTAAGAAGTAACAGAAGGGTAGATTAAAAAGCGACATTTTTAGTACATAGAAAGAGGTATCGATAAAAGATGACGAAAAGAGAAGTAGGTGACAAAGACGAAGAAAATTACTGTCGGCATTAGACAGAGAGAGATATATAGAGAAAGAAAATAAAGAAAAGAAGCAAAGCACGGGCTGTTTGAGAGAGAAAAGAAAGAAAAGCATGGCCCGCATTAGGGAGGGAGAGAGAGAGAAAAGAGAAAAAAAGAAAAGCATGGGCAGTCGTGGTAGGCAGAGATTGTTGTCGCTTCAGATAAGTGAGCTCTCTGATTGGCTGAGCCACAGCAACGTAGGCGGGCTCGATGAGTCAAGCCCTCTGATTAGCTGAACAGATGCATAGTGGGCGTGCTGGATGAGTCCCACTCTCTGATTGGTTGAGCTGGTGCATAGTGGGCGGGCTCGGTGGGTGGGCGATTTGGCGCGGTTGTCAGGACGAGGAAATTAGCCTGTGTTGGGATAAAAGGGAAGGTTGCCATGGCAACGTCGTGGAGCCGTGTGCAGAGGAGCCTGTGTGTGAAAGTAGTGTGTGTGTGTGTCTGTTTGAGTGTGTGTGCGCGCGTGTGCATGAGGAGAGGGGTCAGATTTCACAGCCAGAAACACATCAGCCCTGTCTGATTATCTTCACCCATCCGTTTCCACCATCACAGCATGGTGTATTAAGTGATCAACATTTTCTCAAAGATCAACGGTGTATTAACTTCAGTCACACGGCTTCCCTGTTCGATCCCTCCCTCGCTTTACTATACATGGACTTGCTCGATTCTCTTCCTTGTTTCAAACACATACGCTCTGTAGACAAAAGTATTGGGACACAACTCGTAATTACTGGATTCAGGTTGCCCCGTACTTCCAGTAAAGGGCGGTCTTAATGCTTCAGCAAACCAAAACATTTTGCACAACACTATGCTTGTGGATACAGTTTGGAGAAGAAACATTTCTATTCCAGTATGACTGTGTCCCAGTGCACAGAGTTCCATAAAGACATGGTTGGATCAGTTCGATGTGGAAGAACTTGACTGGCCCACTCCTGATGTTAACCCCATTCAACACCTTCCAAGAAGGGTGGCAACTGTTATATGAGCAAAGGGGGACCATCACCCCGAAAAGTTACGTGAAGATACGAGGAGCAAAATCCAGACGGACCAAAAGACTATAAAAGAAGCGTTTACAGCCTCACTTCCCCACAACAGTGCGAGAGCACAAGAAATCACAAGATGCATTGGTGAATATATAGCCAAAGACCTACGACCCTTTTCGGTGGTAGATAATAAAGGTTTTACCAGTTTTTTACAAAGAGACAAGGGCGAAAGTTGCACAGAGCCTCAAACAAGCAGAGTGCATCTTAATCACCACAGATGGGTGGACTTCACGAGCTAAGAGCTATGTTACCATCACAGCCCATGCTATGACAAGTGAATGGGAGATGAAAACTTTTGTCCTACAGACACAGGTACTCTTTGAGTCACACACTGGACACAACATAGGCGATGTGTTAAAATTTGCTGTTTCAGAGTGGGAAGAACAATGTTTTTGAGTTCCCAGTATTTACAAGAATTTTTGTAACTTTGCTTGCTTCTGCAGAACCTTAGTGAAGAGGAAGGTGCAGCACCAGGCAGCCATGAACATGTAGCTGGACACTCAAAATCTCACCTGCCACAAAAAGCACATGCTGTGGGAGGTGTCTCTCCTCCATCCAAAAAGACAGCTCTTGAAGAACTCCTTGGGGATTCTTTTAGTCAAGGGGACAGCAGAACACAGCACACGGCTCAGATTGATGCAGACATTGACTTGTCCTCTCCAGTGGTGGAAAGACAATGCACAACGTTACCCACTGCTGTCAACCATGGCCAAGTCATATCTCTCTGTCCCAGCAACCTCAGTCCCAAGTGAGATGGTTTTTTTCTGTTGCAGTGGACATTGTAAATGCCCAGAGATCCCAGCTTTTACCAGATAATGTTGATATGCTACTAAATAAAAAAAACAAACAAAAAAAAACTGTCTCTGTCTGAATAAGTGAGTGTGTGACTTAATGAGGTAAGTGTTCTCAAATACTCATTCAGCGCATGGCCCAGCTGCAATAAGTAGGCTGCTATTTTTATTTGGCTGAGTTTACAAGAATACTAAATTGAAACTTTATTTTTTTATTTGGTTTAATATGTTTTTTGTTATTAAAATTGAAAAATTGAAGTTCCTGTCAAAGTTTACAGATAGATGGCTAATTTGTATGCCATTGATATGTTCAGTGTTCATGTAAACTGTTTAATAAACACTTCTGGCACTTTTCTCTTCTTTAGTTTTGTTTTTCCTATAAATTATTAAATAAATACTGTACCGTGCCATTCATACCGAGGTATTACCAAACCGTGAAGTTTTGATACCGTTACATCCCTACTTACAAGTCATTTGTAATGTCAAGGTACAGATCAGTCACTGCAGCTTATCAAAGTGCATGGATATCTCTCTGTTACTCATGAATACAATAAATTGGAAAGCCATATGCAGTTGAGCAAATCACACTTCTTCCTATTTTCAATGTTTATAAATATATATATAAATAATATAAGCTGTAAATTAATATGGTTCGAATCAATATTTCCAGGTATTGTTCTCTTAAATACATTCAATGCTTTTAGAAACAATTAGTTATTTTTGAACATGTATTTCTGTATCACAGAAATAATTGCAAAACTTGCCTACCCTTGACTATTTTAGGCTGCTATTCAAGGAACAAGGACAATAGAGATGGTGTAATAAAGGGGGAATTCTAGTTATTTTTAAATGTGATAATAGAGAAGTGAAAATCATTACATGAATGGGCTTATTTTTTGACTATACAATTTGAGCTATTATTAACATATATAGGTTGTTCAAGTAAGGGTTCAATGATTCTTCTGATTCTTCTCAGTATAATTGAATCACTGAGAAGAAAACAAAGTCATTCTGTCTGGTGTGAAATAACGTGTTGAAGAAAAACCTGCAAACTCCCTCCAGTGGTGGTGATAGATTCAGGTTGGGTTAATGTCTACACTTCTCCCATTTTTATTATCCAGTATATTTATTTTCAATGTTTATAATGGCAAAATAGTGATTAATATGAATAAAATGTTTCCTGTTAGTACCATAAATACATTTTAAGACAAACCATCTCTTAAAGCCCCTGGAAAGCACTGGCATAAGGTAATGTAGGCCTGTTAATATCTATGTATGTAATATCTATGTTTATATCTGGATGTTTGTTTCCATTCAACACTATTGTGAACAATCCTAACTGAGCAAGATTTTTACCTCAGGCCACTGGCTTTGTTTAACAGTTTAACAGTTAAATCTGTCTCTAAAACCAGTGGTGTTTTTGGTGTTTTGCTGTAACGTCCCATAGCTTAGCACAGCTAAGGAAATGCCAGAATCGTCATCTCAACTAAACCCAGTATGAACATCAGTATGATGCTTCTGTTACACTATTTGGACAAATGCATTGGGTAACCTGACCAATAAGCCAACAGTGAGTTTAATGACAGTGCATTTAAATATATATGGAGTCGGTCCCCCTTTGCTGATATAACAGTTGCTACTCTTCTTGGAAGGTGTTGAATGGGGTTAACATCAGGAGTGGGCTAGTCAAGTTCTTCCATATCGAACTGATTCAACCAGGTCTTTATGGAACTCTGTGCACTGGGACACAGTCATGCTAGAATAGAAATGTTTCTTCTCCAAACTGTATCCACAAGCATAGCGTTATGCAAAATGTTTTGGTTTACTGAAGCATTAAGACTGCCCTTTGCTGGAAGTACGGGGCAACCTGAATTCAGTAATTACGAGGTATGTCCCAATACTTATGTCTACAGAGCGTATGTATTTGAAACAAGGAAGAGAATAGAGCAAGTCCATGCATAGTAAAGCGAGGGAGGGATCGAACCGGAAAGCCGTGTGACTGAAGTTAATACACAGTTGATCTCTGAGAAAATGTTGATCACTTAATACACCATGCTGTGATGGTGGAAACGGATGGGTGAAGATAATCAGGCAGGGCTGATGTGTTTCTGGTTGTGAAATCTGACCCCTCTCCTCATGCACACGCGCGCACGCACACACACACACACGCGCACACACACACACACACACACACACACGCACACTATTTTCACACACAGGCTCCTCTGTACACGGCGCCACGACGTTGCCATGGCAACCTTCCCTTTTATCCCAACACAAACTCATATCCTCGTCCTGACAACCGCACCAAATCGCCCTCTCACCGAGCCCGCCCACAATGCACCAGCTCAGCCAATCAGAGAAAGGGGACTCAGCGAGCCCGCCCACTATACATCGGTTCAGCTAATCAGAGGGCTTGACTCAACGAGCCCGCCCACGCTGCTTTGGCTCAGCCAATCAGAGAGCTAACGTATCTGAAGCGACAACAATCTCTGCCTACCACGACTGCCCATGCTTTTCTTTTTTTTAATCTTTTCTCTCTCTCTCTCCCTCCCTAATGCGGGCCATGCTTCTCTTTCTTTTCCCTTCTCTAACAGCCCCTGCTTTGCTTCTATTCTTTATTTTCTTTCTCTATATATCTATCTCTCTGTCTAATGCAGAAAATAATTTTATTCTTGTCTTTGTCACCTACTTCTCTTTTCGTCATCTTTTATCGATAACCTCTTTCAATTTACTAAATGTTGTTTTTTAATCTAACCTTCTGTTACTTTTTCATTGGAAGAGCTAACTCAGCTAAATAGAGCCTTCCAGCCAGCAGTGCCTGGTGTAAAGTTGTAAACGGTTTATTCACTTTGGCTTTGTGTTCCTGAGACACACTTTCACTCTCTCTGTCTAATGCAGACAATATTATTATGCAGAATTAATATTATTATTCTATAAAGTGGGCTGGGTTCTCAGACCTCTAGAGCGTCCTGTCTTTGGCTGGTTTAGTAAATTTGGTCTCTCTGCCCCGCACAGCATGCAACCCTCTTTCTTTATGAACAACCTGCAGAAAAACACACATGAAAAAACTGCAGTAGTGTGTATCCTAGTATCAGTCCAGCATGACTAGTGCAAATATTTTGTGATCAGTAGTGATTTTAAGGAACATTCTAAAAAAAAAGAATATTATCATGCAGTTTATCTCTGGTAAGAACATGGTTAACAATTTCAGTGACTTCAGTGGTTTTACCTTAACTGCTTTACTTACTGATATGCATGTCAGCTGTTAACATTTTCTGAACATGCTTATGACTTTTTTTACTTTATTGTGTTTTACAATTAGAAAAGTGAGAGGGTAATGGCTGTCAGATGTGAAATAATGTGCATTAATTTAATTTCATTACAGTAAAGCAACTAAATGTATATTAGTGCTTTGTAAGTGGGATTTTCACCAATACTGATATATCCTTGGGACTGCTGTGCTGGTTGTTATTAACAGGCCCTGCTTTAAAGTGGAGAACTGTTCTAGCTTGTGCTTCTTCCTACCCCATTTTTGATGCGCTGGATAAGTTCTTCACGTGTGAAAGGGTGGTCATCCTCATCTGTGATGACAGATTCTTCTGTGTCATATTCCTCCCTGGAACATTGCATGCACAAAACACACATAAGCATAGCATTCTGACCCTTAAATTGTCAGCATTAAAGCCAACATAAACACATCCCCATAGAGTACTGTCTGACAATTGCATAGTTTTTGGGGTGTGGCCTGCATTACAAATACTATTCAATGTTAAAGAGATTCCACCAAACTAGCTGTTCAGTCTCATGGATCAGTGTAAAAGAATAAAATGAAAGTGAACATAGCAAGCAAACCATCTAGGATAGTTTGTTTTTCTGTAATACTCTGTCTTTGTTTTTCTGCATTTTATCTATGATTATAGACTACAGCCTCCTGGAATAAGAGAGTTAACTTCTTTAATGTGTTCAAATGGCCAGTATGCTACAGTAAAAATTAGCTATTGGATCAGTCCTTAATCAGCTTACCCAGGAAAATGAGGCTGTATGCCAACAGCTCCTTGTAATGATGAACTATGTCCAAGCAGGAACTGAGCCGCCACCTTTGGGTCATACTCCTCCTCCTATTCAATTAGACATTTATATAAGATGCAGTGATTACAAAAAATAGTTTATATAAAATTAAAACTCTGACATGCAAAAAACATCTCCAGTCAGATATATAATAGATAGTTGATCTGAAATGTATATATATAAACAGGGATATTTATATATATCCCAAGCTCCCTGAAATAAAGAATTGTGTTGAATAGGTACCTGGGATTTGGCAAAGGTCTGTGCATTGAGCAGCTCATTGGTCCTCTGCTCCACCAGGCTGAAGTAGGTCATGATATTATCGTCTCTGATCCCAGAGGAAGAACCCCACGAATCCTCCACCACAGATAGGCTGGAATTGGCTTTATTAAGTATACTATTCACTCCTACAAAAAAAACATATATAAAGCAGTATATTACTGGTTTAAATGTATTTACAATTTATTCAACATAAAATTTGGACACTTTAAACCATATTTCAAGATATTTTCTTAGCATGGGGCGAGAAGCACCGCCAGTATTAGGCTTTGAAATGATGGAACGAGGTATAATCTAATACCTACGACAATCTATTCACACACTGTGTTTCTTTTTTATATTTCACATTAGCCTTCATTACCTGTCTTAATTTGGTCCAGAATTTGGCTGATGGTGTCACCCTGGACCTCATATTCCACAGCCTGAGCCTCAGCGTACCTCTGCTGCTGCTCCCTCTCCTTCAGGGCCGTGTGGTACTCCTGCTCCCGCTGCAGGTCCTCCAGACAAAACCTCTCCATTTCCTCCTTGGTCTGGGTCAGTATTCAGTGACAGAGAAAGACTATTGCTCAGGACTTTGGTTATGGCCATTGTGGATGTAATGGTAAAGGTGAATGTGTGTGGGGGGGTGATTACATCGGGGCTGTGGGCCCACTTATGTTTATTTTCTATCATATTTAATATCTATAAATATCTCACTATACAAAATCTATATCTATTCCATGCATACATACCAGGATTTGATTTATTGATACAATAAGCAGCAAAAGATGGATACAAAGCAGCAAAGATGGGTCTATCATTAATGTGTTCTATGGTCAGTGCTTCAAATATAAAGAATTTGAAAACACTGCATCGTTACAGTTGTGCATGACTGACCTGATCGATCTGATCTCTCAAAGCCTCGGCCTGCGTGTTCTGCTCATTCACGTAATTAAACAGAGCAAAGTTTTTGTCCTCGACTGCAACACAGAGACAGCAATAACAAATTGCACAACAAACTTTACCTCATATCCAAAAGATTGTATACAGACTAACCCAGAAATAATATTTTAGCCAGAAAAATGTAAACAGGAGATTTGAGAGAGCTCACCTTGGATGAATTTGGTGACCAACATTTCCAAATCTTCCTCGCCTGTCACTTCCTGAATCTTTTGGAAAACTTCCTTAACAGTCTCCATGGTCTCCTCCCCAGACTCAGTCCTCCGCTGTTCTTTCGTTTCTACCATTATCACAGTGAAAGTCATAGTGTCCATATTTAATAACAGAACATCGTATTGTTTTAGAATTACATATATGTCCTTAAGTTTTTTAGGTAATGTAAGTAATGTAAGGTGTTGTCATATATGTTACGCAGTGCTGGGGGACACTGAGAAACAGACTTTCAGTTCCTCTGTATTTGTCGTATATGTGGAGAAATTGACAATAAATCTGACTTTGACTTTGATATAAATTAGATAATTTGGTGTGTTGCCTCTTGTTATTCTTGCTGATTTATTAATTTCCCAGGCAAACCTAAAACCAAGGTGTGTGGTGGGGATCATTATTACCCAAATATGCTAAACCAGCCCTCTTTGACCTCATTATCCCTTAAAGTAGACGCCTCCAAACTGTTACTAGCCCCCAGGACAGTTCACATCTTTGCTCCATCCACATGCATTGTGAATTATGCTGGAGCAAAAACGTTGATGTTGAGTTGATTGGTCTAATTAAACAGGATCCTTTTTTTACTGTGCCTTTTAAACTGATATATGTAAACAAGTGCTTTTTTAATTGATTGCACTGTAAGAAGCAGACTGGGCTTTTGACTTTAGTGTACATGGGAAGGTCTAAACACACAAATAGTGTATTCATAACATAAAGTGGGTTTATAGTAACAAAGCACTTCTCAACCACTCACAGCTGACACAATGGCATTCAAAAACCTCCAACTGCATTGGGTTTGGTTGCAACTCACCTTGTCTGTGGCTGAAGTCCCGGGTGTCGTCTTGGCTGCCCCTTTCATTGCACTTGGTGGTCATGAACTCCTTGAGGCGTTGCTCATGGGAGATGATCCGCTCCAGCTCCTTCACCTCAGTATTATACTGCACCTGGTCCGTCACTTCCTTCTCCTTCATCATCGTCATCTTCGACTGGGCTTCCACTCTGAGAAGAGCGCAAACATCTTCACACAACTGATGAGTTCCGATGAGCAGTTGTCCTCAGATTCTCACGAACACAGTCTCACAATGTTGTATGAAATTATATGTGATGACAAACATCAGAAACAAACTTAAACCTATCAATGCAGAATATGATATGAATGTGAATGTAACTACACAACTAACTACACAATAAATTATGTATTTAGTTGTTAAAAAGTTTTAATAAAGTACATGACAAAATAGCCAACTCTAAATGGCTCAACAAACCTACAATTTTATAACATATGAATTTAATTTCTTTCACCTGGCATCATATGCTGCTGTTGACATGCTGATAACTTCACCAATCTCCCGCCGGGTTTCCTGAAGTTCCTGAGATTATAGAAAATTAGACATTAATACTTAAAGCCCATATTTTTCTACTATTGTACATCACCAAACCTCTTAGTGCCCTCTGACCTTGTCCAGTCGGCGATACAGCTGCTGGAAGCGGACCCTCTCCACACGCAGCGTCTCCAGTTCCTCCCTTAGCTGGCTATTCTTGGCTAGTTGCTCATTAAAGTGAACAAGGGCCTGCAGGGACATAGCAAGGAAAGAACACCAATCAGGGGTTGTAGCTATAAAAGTGTACCAGATCTTGTTTGAAGCAGCGTTTGGGATATTTAACTTTTGAATAAGTATGAAAAGTATTTGTCACTTCACCTCATAAACCACCAGGAAAATCAGGCCATACCTGACTCAATATGAGTCAGACGAGATGCAGCGTAAATTCTGGTCATGTGATGATAACGAAATGAAATATATAATGTAATATTGTTGACGAATAAGAACGAGACTAAGTGTGGCTTACAAAAAAAACTGTGCTCAAATGTCTCTTCATTTTCGTTGACTAAAACGAGATGGAGACATTATTTTCTGTATGATAGGGAAGGGGAAAAAAGTATTGCGATGCTCGACCTTAGACTGGAACAGTGTTATGTCCCAATACTTTTGTCGATTGAGAAGCACTGTGAATTAAATATATCTAGAGTGGATAAAAGTATTGGGACGCAGGTTCATTAAAGTGCCAGAGACAAAGAAATCACACACACACACACACACACACACACACACACACACACACACACACACAAACACACACACACACACACACACACA
>JBBKCR010000128.1:7696330-7710605 GCA_037577295.1 Ladigesia roloffi | reverse complement strand
TATAAGATCAGTAGTAGGACTGTGATTTTGGGGACATACAACTGATGGCTGCACAATTATAAATACAGATTGTTGAACACGCTTATTTCATATTGCAGAGCAACTAGATGTGCAGAGTGAGAGAGAGAAGGATTCAGGGAAAGATGGAGAGGTGGCCTGGGAGCAGCAGAGGTGGCCTGGGAGTGGAGTCAAATTCCCGGCCTGAATTATTGTCCCAGTCCGCCACTGCTGGACAGTATAATTATACTTTCCTTCTCGTTAATGATTTCATACCCATGAAGTTGCACAAAAAACATGCATCAAAATTTCTAAAGATTGGTCTGCAGCCAATCTTTGGTTGGTCTAAATGCGTACCAGTTCCATGGATATCTGCATCACTGCTGTCTGAGTGAACACTTGTTGCTGATTTTTCACGTGGCATGAGGACAAGATCAAACTGTAGAAGCTCTGTGAAGACATGGGCACATTTTAAAGAGACTGAAGGAACTGTGATTGCTCATAAAAACTTACACTATATGGACAAACATATTGGGACATATTGTTTTTCAGGGTTTGGGTTAGGATCTTTACTTCCAGTGAAGGGCAATCTTAATGCTTCAGCATACCAAACACCAGATAACAGTGTCTATGTATTTGAATGCAATGTCATGAAAGTACCTGTTGGTGTAATAGCGTCCCAGTACTTTTTAGTACGGTGGCTGAGAAGGGCAAAACAAATTAATGTTACAAAAACAAATTTACATTACAAAAACAAATTTACATTACAAAAACAAATTTACATTACAAAAAAAATGACAAGATGTGAAACACTTCATACAAGATGTGAAACAAAGGCATGCCAGCTGGTTCCGGCAAAGTGGACAAAATATCGTTACAGCCACAAACTCCTTACTCTTTCACCCCGCTAAAAATTTTGAGTGACACAGAAAGCCATCAATAAGCACTTCCTGTTTAAGGACCTACCCTTTCCGTTTGATTTGCCACTTGTAAAAGTGTTTCTCATCTTGTAAATTTGTTTTGATCTTTTCTAAATTTGTTTCCGGATTTGTTAAAATGTTTCGCATCTTGTAAATTTGTTTTTATCTTTTGTAAATTCGTTTCCGAATTTGTAAAAGTGTTTCACATCTTGTAAATTTTAGTTTTTAATGTAAATGTGTTTTTTTGAAATGTAAATTTGTTTTTGTAATGTAAATTTGTTTTGCCCTTCTCAGCCACCGTAATATAGTCTACTAATGATCCACAGAAAGGGAGCCGTAGGTCAGGAATACTGAGATAGTTACACTATCTAGAAACATATCTAATAAATAATGAGATTTATTTTAATTATATAAATATATTTAATTTTAAGAAAATAAACCAGAATTAAAGCAGCTACTTGTAGTTATGATAAGAATTATTGATTATTTTTATTGTTAATGGTACCATAATATTGTCTAAAAGTGAGACCTGGTATGTAGTATTTATTGTCCTTTAGCTGAAAAATGAAACTGTAGCAGCATATGTTCAAAATCCACCTTACCTTGAATACAGGAGACAAATATTTCAAAAAATGCCACCGGTGTATTTGCACTCGCTTAACACAGCGGAACTCTGGAGACATTGTTGTTAGCAACCGTGTCTAAGGCCTCAATACACATCCGCGTCCACAAGGGGGTGCCCAACACCATCACCATCATCATCGTCATCATCAACAACAACGAGAAAAAACTTGTGTGTAATAAGTAAGAAGTGTGTGCGTGACAAATAAAAAAGTTTGTATAGTGGTGGTAATAATTATACTACTACCACTACTACTACTAACAACAACAACATCATTATTGTTACTGGTAAGGGCTGAGCTGAAGATGGAAACCCTGATAATGTTTGAGATGAAGATGGAAACCCTGGTTAGGACTTAAGAGTGCACAGGCTCTGCAAGGCATGTTTACGAAACGTGTAAAATTATTGCTGTGTTGAGAAAGTGTAAACTGGCACTCAACTATGACTGTTTGTTTGACATGCTGTTGATATTTGGCTCCACCTTGTGGAAAAGGATGTGCACGTACGTCTGATATGCGAGTATAAATAATTAAAACCGTGGTATTGTTGTTGAAAATACATGATCGGGAGTGTTTTATTGTCTTTATAAATCAGTTCAGGAATGAAGTCCTGAACATGTTTAATGATAACAGTTTCTTCCACATATTATAAAGATATTTAGCAAGCCATTAAATGACAGTCAATGGGATAAAACGTGAATGAATGCAGTTAAAATTAAAGGAGCCTAGAATTTGATTCTGCATCACCACATAACAAGTTAATAGGATCAGTTATGCACTATTACAGACTCTTTATACCTTATAAAGGAAATGTGTTTTATTTGTCATAACAGCTTCCTGATTTTTAACAAGAATAAAACCAGCAGTTTATAAAATAAATGGGTAAGTGGTGAAAGCAGTGGAGTGCAGAAGCCTTTGACAGGTAGTTTATATGTCAGAATCTTTTTTTCATTGCAGCTACATTTACTTCATGCTGTCTTAACCTAAGTAGCAACACTTTTACTTGGTCTAAAGCTGCTTCACTCACTACCAACTCTCTATTTATCCTGGTTTTCCTCAGGTGGTATTGGTGGAGCCCCCTCCAGGTAAGTACGGAAATAGTCAGCTGTGTTGAGGTCTGGGTGCTTAACCAACAGGTAACACTTGGGGCCATAATAACCCCCCACCAGTGCCATATTACTGAGTAAAGTCACAGCTACTTGGGCAATCGATTTTTCTTTGTCACCTAGGCCGGCATAGATGGGAATAAAAACAACCCAAGTCACACAATAGGCAAGGCTGGAGATGGTAATGTCTCTAGCGAGGTTGTACTGTTTAACCGGCTTCATGGCCATAAAGGTGCACATGAAGGAGATCAGGGACAGGAGACCACTGAAACCTAACATCAGGCCAAAGTTGAGTACAGGTTCCACAGGGCAGGACAGAAAGCGTTTGAGAAAATTCACGTCAAGTTTAGCCACATAGAAGGACAGCGAGGGCCCTTGTTGCATAAACCAGCCACAGAGGCCCATCTGAAGTCCACAGCAAGCCAGGACCACCATCCAGGTGCCAGGTCCTCGAAGGTTCTCCAGGAGGACTGGAGCTTTTTCAGGGAACTCGGTTACACAGACAATCTGGAAACATAAAAGAGTGTCATAAAATGAAGCTGCAGTTAAAGAGCCTATATTCTGCACACATACAAGACCATTATTCCACATTTCAATTAGGAGTTACTTTTGGGCAAACCATACAGCACAAATGTCTTAGGCACCTATTTAAAGGCATATTTCAGTGTCTTTCTTCTAGAATAGCTAGCTATTATAATACATGCATATAAAATATATAATAAATGCATATAAAAGCAGAAAAAACATCAAGAATTGTTTTGTTTGTAAAAAGTAGCTAAAATTATGTGAGCTGGTGAGGAGAACACAGGTTCGGTTCCAGATTCCTCCTCGGTTCATCCGGCTTTTGTTTGGATTTGTGAAATTCCACTAGCAGCTCCTTATTTATTTTTAAAAAGGACTGATTGAATCTAACCAGGTTTCTGATGGAAACCACAAGTACTACCGGGCATCCACAAGGAACACACTGATATGAACATTACATCCCTATTTACTATATAACATTATTGGTATTTATTCATTTTTGTTACATTTTGTATATATACTAAAATAAATGTGAAACGATTAATCAAATTCACTGCTCATCTAAACCAATTTTCTTCCATGAGTGCCTGAGACTTTTGCACAGTACTGCGTAGGGTGTAACAGACTTGTTTGATTACCTGTAGTGAAATTGCCAGGATGGTGGACAGAGCCACTGTGGGGAAGATGGCATTTAGAGGTTGCTGCAGACGGCACACTCTATCACCTGGCTGACCCAGGAACAGCACCAGACTGATAGAACCTCCTACCAGACAAATCAGGCTTAGTCCACTGAGCGCCCCCCCGGAGGCGTTCACCAGTGCAGTCCCTCTGTGCGTGAAAAACAGGAACCCCACCACAGCCTGGCAGGCCAGCAGGAGAATCCCCACCAGTGCCAGTCCAACGGCCTCAATAGAAGTCCATTCAAGGTACGTGTAGATGGGCAGGGAACAGTTGGTGCTGCGTAGGGTGGACCACTGTCCAGGAGGGCATGGTGCGCACTGGACATCATCTTTTGACGGAAGTTAGAGTGTCAGATGTGTAAAGTAATTCGATTTCAATGTAATTTCATTTGGAGTGTGTCGTAGTTTTGTTTACATCTAATTTGTTTGACAAGTCCATTATCTGACAATCACTACAAAAAATTAATTTCAACATAATATGAATTTTAAATCTTATTCAGTCTTAAAACTTTATATATCTTACATTTTTTTAAAGAAAAAAGTGCAACAGACTACATTCAAAGCATTTATATTATGAAAAACTGTCCTTTAGTTAAAATTTCACTTATTTTTAAATTTTCAGTTTATTCTGACACAGGTTTCCTTGCTGTGGTAGCCATTTGCTATCCAATCACCCTAGTATCAAAACCCTAATACTTTATTACGAAAACGTTTTTGTGTATAATATTGGTGTGGATGCATTTTCCTCTGTTTATACAAAACATGTTTTATGCAAAAATAAGGATCTCAAAAGTATTCTGTAAGAACATTTGGCTCCTTTGCATATTTTGTGTAAGAGCTGAATGTGAGGGAGCTTTAAGAGACATTCAGCACTTTGATTGTCAGTTTTGATTCCTATCACCACCCCCTAACCAACAGCATACCATCCCAGTGCACAGGTTAACCAAAGCCTTATAGCTGAAGTTGTCTCACCTGTTTTGTTCTGGTAGGTCCCCTCTTTGCAGTCTATGCAGTCGAAGCAGCAGGAGTAAAACCCTTTGACTATGCGTACTTGTCCCATCTGGCAGTCAGATGAACATGTAGATGTAGGAACCTGCCTCAAAGGACACAGTAACCCTTCATCTATGGTTTGTAGGATTAGATGATATTTTTTCTCAGATAAAAATAGAGACTCACTTTAAAACTACAGTATAAAATTAGTCACTTGGCTTTTTTACATATGCAGGAATGTAAATAAACATGTACATGTCCACTTTACACTCTTTTGCACTACAGACATTTTGTAAATACTTGCAAATGTTAAAACACTGTCCTGCTGTGGACCTTATTTTTTATTATGTGATTTACTACCAGAAAATGTTTACTGTATTAAAATTTTATTTTATTATACTTGTGCAAAATTGAGGGATCTCTGAGTTTAAGAACATTGTTACTGTATATGACAGTAAGATTTGACACCTTTTAAAGAGAAAAAAGCCTTACCGCTGAATTCACTGTGTGCCATTTTATTCTGTCCTCATTGATGGAGATGTTCCGGACGAATGTCCCGAAGTCTCTGAAGTTCACGGTATTGTTCTCAAAAATCCAGACAAGTAAGTCATACCCAATGTTTGGGTTCCCTTGATTATCAAAATTTATTTTGGCTCCATTCAGGTTCAGTGATACTTTTTGTAGCTCCTGAAGCACCTGTGAATGACATCATGGTTTGGCACTTTTATTAAAAGGATAAACGAATCTGAAACAACCTAAACATGCACAGTTTATGTTTATTTAACTATTTTAATTTTACCACTTTTAATTGAATAATTTTATTACTGTTTGGCTAATCCTGGTAAGTACTTATAGGACATGAACGGACTATTTTGATTTCCCAAAATTCCCTAAATTCTAGTATTCAGAGTGGTTTAATATGAAGATGTTAATTGTAGAGAAATGAACAAACTTTCTCTTTTGCTTTGTTTAAAATAGTGTTGATAGGAACCAGGGATCATGGGGGTACTAAAACGTGCAACAACCTTTGCTTTTACACACACACACAGACACACTGCCTCATATTGTACAAAAATATTAACATATATACTTCAACCATAGCTGCATATAGCTTTTACTGTCCCAGTGATTAAATTATGCCCTTATTTGTACAGTTTGTTTACTTTACTAGTTACATTTATTTTCTTCATTTCTTTGTTTATTAATATTTCTTCCATATATATAGTTTTTATTTTCCTTTTGAGGTCAAGTGCGGTCGTACAAGCATTTCACTGCATATCGTACTGTGTATGATTGTGTATGTGACAAATAAAATTTGAATTTGATTAATATTTGTTGTATATTATATTTATTGAAGTTTCCCTGTTGTTGTTTATGTGTATTTTATGTAGTCCTACACGATGTACTGTAGGCCTTAAAGAATGAAATTTCTTCTCAATGTATATATTAAGGAATTACTCTTTTATATACTGTCCACAACTACCTATCTGGACTTACATGTGTAAATTAAAATTTATGTTCCAGCATTTTATATTAATGTTGGTGAGACTAAAATAAAAGTTCTTGGGTAAGATTTGGCCTAATAAGATCCTACATGTAGCACAATGAATAGATTGAAAAACAAAATTTTAACCAAAATCTCTTTGTAAAATAAGGCATTAAAATCTTCAGTCATCTGGTTCCTATCATTTGCATCAAATCACTCTACTGTAAATGACATAGTCTAAATGTTAAAGGCCACAGATCAATCCCACCTGCCATGGATAAATTTTGTTGGTTTTGGGGTGTTTGGAGCATTTGGTTGCACTGCAGCCAAGTGTGTTATGGAGAGCGTGTGCCACACTGTAGATGGCAGCATACACACTGAAAGCAGTTCGCTGCACTAGCCCTGTGTCCACTATGCTGGCATTTGCAGAAGAAAGGCTCCAGCATTCTGGGCAAGGGTTGTCCAGAGGGGAGGTGTTGGGGGTCGGCTGTGGAAAGCCCAGCTTGAGACTCTCTTTCTCCATCTTGGCAAAAAGCTCATGAACATACAGGCTGAACAGGCTTACAGGTTTGGTCATATCAGCAAATGCCAGTACAGTTCCTATGGTCTCAATGCCAGGCAGTGCAATGACACCACTGTTCAGAGCCCAGGCTGTACTAGCCACCCACACTGCGGTCATGTTCATCCTGATTACCTGAAAAAGACAAGAAGAGCAGCTCATGCTTTGTGCATATTGTTGCTTGCATTTTTAGCACTGATGACATATTTAATTATAACCAATATAAGGGACATTGTCAAGGGACGCGGACATTATTGTATATTGTACTAACCAAAAAATAATTCCATTGAAAAACTGCAGTTGAATTTTAAAATCAATGCGTCAGTGCATTTGAACATCCCCAGTGGTATGTAGAGGGTGGCTGGTATTTATGGGCTAGTAGGGCAAAGTCCTCCTTTCTTAAAAAAAGGCATCAAAATACATTTTTGGTGTTTATTCTATGACATTCTATGAGGTTTTTTTAAGAGATAAACAATAATTGTTTTGGTGATACATAAGCTTGGATTTTGCTCTTTCTTTAAATTTCTTTTTTACTATTTATTATTATTATATAATTTTTTGCTATTTACCACCCCCATCAGTTCACTAAAAACATGAATTGTTTAAAAATGGCTGCTTCAGCTTCACACAACCTATTTGTGATTATGTACCAAATATACTGTGACATCTTACGTTTTGGGAAACATCACCTTGGATTTGTCTTGCGTGTATGCTTATCTATTCAAGTCCATGATGTCCAGTTTCATCTTTCTGCAATCGCTAAACTGTCACATAACCACTGGCTTGACAGCTCAGTACAGTGCAAATGCAGTAGCTGTAGATATTTATAGTGAGTTTCTGTAATTTCTACTTTTTAATATCACTGAATATGTTGTCACTGAAACATTTAAGTTTATTAACTGAAGCTATGATTCCATATATATATATATATATATATATTCTGGCAACTTTGAACAGTTTATTTAGATAAGCTTTTTATTTACCTCTTTGAAAAAAGTAGCGGTTGCTTGAGAGACTGCGAATACCACCACCACTCCAACTTTGGCGTCCTTTATGCGCTCCAAGATGTCAATTATCGCAGGCACTGGGTCACCATAAACTGGAATCAGCCCCTCATATGCTACACAGATACCCCCTTCTGCGGCCATGGACGACAACTGCTGCTTTCCCTGTTTGCCATAATCATCCTCGCTGCCTATCAGTGCCACCCAGTTCCAGCCAAATTTAAGCAGCATCTGCACCATGGCTACGGCCTGCCAGCGGTCACTGGGCACCGTGCGCACGAAGGACGGATACTGCAGTTTGTCGCTGAACTCGTCACTTGTGGCTCTGTAGCTGACCTGAAGGCGAAGGAACTTGCATCAAAAGAGCTTAGTCAACCGCCATCAACACATTAACTGTTAAAAGTTTGAATTAGAGGTACTAGCTAACAAGTAGCGAAAGCCTGTATGCACATTTTAAAACTTCGTTGCATAAGGTTTCCATTGTGGGTCCTGAATATCTAAATGCTATACCGGTACTTACTTCAAACAGCATTGAAATGTTAAGTAATCTTGCTAGACTTGCGTATGGGGTTTGTAATACTGCAGATGAGACTGCGTCATACAGTATCTGAAACCAGTGCCTTTAAGAACTCAAAATGTCCTAGCTTATTACAGCACTGTCGTAGATTTCATTCAAGTCTGCAATGTTTGAAGAAACCCGAATATAAATATTGGTACCAACATGCTACAAGCTAATACGAGTTAGAATCTTTGCTCGCTGACTTTATATTGATTTCTGCTCAGTTTTATCTGTACACGGATATATCTGTATATTAACTGATACGAAGTAAACACTACTGTAATCTTGTTTAAAAATAGGTTAAAAGTGGTGCTTCATTGTTGTTTACTATGTGAGCTAATATACTGGTATTGCATTATATGGTTGGACTGTTTTTCCAAGTTAGACAGTCATGAGTTGGATCCTTTTTTTATTTTTTCATATTCAGAAGTTGAAAATGAATTCTGAGCTCAACCTTTTGTTTAAGAGGACTGATTTATTAATATATTACATTTATTATTTATTTTTTTTGTAGTAAAGGTTTTCCTCTCAGAATGCCAGAAGACTTGAGTCATGGTTTAGGTTTAAATTAATATCTTTGGGACTAATTGCTAATGCTGTTGTTTCATGGATTAAATAATATATTTTTTTAGTGTTTACTATTATATTTATGTACATTTACATTTTAGTTTTATTTCAAATTATAATCTTGTTACAATCCATCCAGTTTACTGAGAGAGCTGGAAATGTCTCTTCCAAATTCATGTCTTTCCCTTACTGTTATTTTTTGTTATTTTAGTTGCATTAGTCTCGTAACTTTCAGTGTTGACCCAGAAACCAGACGATGTTGTTGGTGGTGGTACTTACTTGTGGCATCAAGAAAAAGCCAAGCAGCTTGCCAATGATGGCGGCCGTCTCAGAGTTGCATGGGCCAATGACTGCGGTGACACGGGTCAGATACTCAGTGTAGTTGCACTTGACCTCCAGGTCCTCAGTGGTTGTTTTAGTGAGGAAGCGCAGGGTGGGCTTCATGATGACTGCCGGCTGTCTGCAGCAGTCGTAGCTTTCAAAGCCCAGTGTGACACCAGGGAGGAGGTCAGGTGTAGCGTTGATCTCGTCAACAGTGTACTTCATCACTAATGCCATCGCAAGGCCGTACTCATCAACACTGTAACAAAAAAAATGACTAATGTCCGGAAAACAAGTTGAAGGAGTCTCAACAATAACAACTAGCAAAGAGAACTGTACTTAAAATATCTATGTGTAGCAATAGTGCTGTCCTCCTTTTTTCAGTGTAATTGTATAACACTTTTTGAACCACTTCAACAGAAGAATTTATTTGGATATTCTTAAAAAGTAGCAGCTTTTATCAGAAAACTTTCAACTGATCAGACAAAGTATAATCTCCAAAGAAGAGCCTTACAGACCACCTGCTCTATGCTAAAAACAATTGGAGAATAAGAACCACCCCCAGCATTGGGTTGTGGAAGTGTGGAGGTGTCTCTAGTATGTTTGGGATGAGTTGGAAAAATTTGTGATTGAGATCTAATCAAACAAAATTAGTGCCTGAGATCAGTAATGCTCTTATGGCTTAATACAAACAAAGTTTTCACAGCAACAATTCGACATCTAGTGGAAAGACAAGTATGAGTTGTAATGCACCAACACTCACAGAAATATTTGGCCCAATTCCAAGGATGCATATAAAATGTCCATGCATTTGAATTACTTCGATTTAACAGAAACAGGCCAATAAAATATATGTGCTGCATATTTGTTAATCACATGTAAATGAAACAATTAAAAATAGGATTTATGTAATAATAGCAATGAACCAAATGTGATTTGAATAAACAATGGCAGATTTATGTAGTTATCATAAATCTTTAAATAAACCTGATGTAAACAATCTCATATTTTAACTAAATGAGTCTTGCTTGATGAAAAGCTCATGTTTTAACTAATTAAATATAATTGCTTTCACAATTAACAGACGCATGCCGATTTTAAGGAATTCGAATAAATACATTAAAAAAATGTAACTATTCAAATCAAATAAAAAATAGATGCAAATGCCTAAAATTAAACTATGCAATTAATAATTTTTTATATTATTCATCTCAACAAACTTCTTATATGTATGCTCTACCTGTTGCAGTGAATATCATCCGGCTCCATCCTTTCGCTCAGTTTGCTGGTCAGCTGGTTGATGGGGAAAAGTCCACCAAGTACAATGTCGCCTGAAGACCTGAAGAGATTTGTGGAGATGTTCTTGAACCACAGTGGGTTCTGTCCATGGCCGAATTCAAGAAAGCACCACAGAATCAGCAGGGTCCACCGCCCAGCCATTTTACAGTACACCAGACCAGACAGGTCAGGATTTGGATGCAACTTTCCTTGTTCGCTGAGTTCAAATAACCGCCTGATCTGCAGGGTCTTTACTCTGCAGTATCCACATTACAGGTGTGGATGTGTATTTAAATCAGTGGTTTACATAAAGTTGCCATTGGGCCCACACATTTGTATGAATATTTGCTACTTCTGTGTTTCAATTTGCTGCTCTGATGTTCAGAGATTCTTTTAGAGAGTGGTGTGCTATTAGAAACCTGATCTTTTGAATGCCTGCTAATAGATCTTGAGGTAAGAGGAATCTTTTGAGTTCGTGGATAAACAGAACCTTTGCTTGCATTCGTATTGAACTCACAGTACACTTTACAGTTGAATCCACCTTCTGTTGCCATAATTGATCACACATAGAATCACATTTTAAGTGTTTTTTGTTGTACATTTTGTGAAATTCATTTAAATGAACATAGTGAATATATTCCTTAGGTGAGAAATGGAAATGAGGCCAGCTGCAGGGTCTCACGTTGCAGTCACTTCGCCCATTTCCATGATATTTGCTTGTAGGTTTGAGTCAAAGCTCATAGAATGTTTGGATTCCAGGCATGTTTGAAAAGAAACATACACTTGTATTTGTTTACAGTACTCACAGAAGAAAGCAAGATGTTTAGTCTACAATAAAGGGTCAGTAATAGTAGATGCTATGTCAAAAAATTAGATTTAAATCATAACTTGTTATTGTGTACTTACTGGGCTATGCAGAAGCCAGATATAAACCTTTCATTTATTTAATTAAGTAAAAGTAAAAGTTGGCAGTGTTTCTTATAAAACTGTATGACTGCACATTTAAAATCAAATACTTGATTGAAAATCTTAAATTCAAATAAAAATTAGTGTATCTGTTTAGTGATTACTCTTTACGATATGAATGACAAACATGGTTTCTACAGGTTGTTACGAAGGCACTGAACATTCTCTACAAGAATGTGCTAAATCAAAATAAAACCTAAAATTTTAACAATTGAAAAACACTAAAAGTAATTAAAAAGAGAAAGACCTCACCAAAATGATTTTTTGCAATGCCAATGTCTATGAAGTAAAATTGCTATTATTAATTTTGTGTTTCTGATTACTCAATGAATCGCTGAAATAATAATTGTTATGTGATGTCTGATAGGACCGGTAGTAACAGGCTCAATTTTTTATATTTTCATTTCATAAAACAGCCAGATTTGTCCTTAAAGATGAATGCATGGCTGTTAGCAATCCTGGGTTCCCTTTTAATCATTATTTAATTCAGTTTAAGGTGAGGTGTGGATGGTGACCTGCTTGAAAGTTAGAAAAGATTAAGTATAGATTTTGGGGGAGGGTTTAATCTAAAAAAAGGACTAACCTACACAAGCATACACACAAATAGTTCCCAGGGGAGGTCTGAATCTCTTGAGCCCTTTTAATTTAATACTGTGCAGGTGCCGTCATGATTGGCATGAAAAAAATTGGTTTTATTTGGAAATATATAAAATTGATGCTCTGCGTCCCTAAACGAGTGTAGCTGCTGGGTCGTATCAGATTTAATGAGTTTCATTTTATTAGGGGACCCCCTCTAGTGCAGGCAGGGATTCAGGCTGGAATTACTTCACTGTAGGTTCCACTATAATAAAAATCCCAGAAATCCCAAAAATAAGGCACCTTTTCCAGTTCACATATACTTTACTTACACTAAAGTGCTGCTAAGTAGTCCTGTCATTGACAGTCAATGTATTTTTATTTCCATCTGTGTGGCAATGATGAAACACGAGGAGCTCCACTGAGTTGTTTTCTGAGTTGGTTCAGTGTGTATAGATATCCAGAATGCATTTGGTGTGGAATGGTTGATTGCATGTACATTGAAAAGAGGACTAGGAAATATATTGGGGGAAAGAGTGAGATGTGGCTCTTTTAACTCTACTTTGGCTTTAAGACACAGTTAGACTACACCCTATACTGTAAATTTACTTCATATTAACAGATTTCTGTGTCTTAAAGCTACTTTGTCATATTTTAACTTAATAAAAAATGTCTGTGGAGGTTCCTGAACATGTACTTAATGGCTAGTTATGAAATAAACAGAAGGATGAGCCTTATTTGTAGAGGCTCACAGATGTTGCAGTAAGCTCTGCTTTCATTTGCGTTTGTGTTTTCGACACTTTTGTTGTTAGGCTCCTAATATTATTTAGAACCTTATGTCTTTTACTCATCGGTCTGTTTTTTGGTGAAAATTTGAAACTGACCTTTTATGAAGATGCTTCGAGACTTAGTCAAATGTGCCATGTGGTTGCAGAGAATTTGCATGAGTTTGTTGTTAAGTGATACATTAGCCCAAAGTGTAAGTACAATTTTTGCATGCACTTTTGGTTGTTATTGTACGGCAGTTCCTGTTTTACCACAACTTTTCACAGGATTTGCATGGTTCAGAGCTGAACTGACCTTGGAATTCTTTTCTGCTTTTTTCTTGAGCCTCTTTCCCCAGCGAAATCTGAAAACACTTCAAGTCAGTCTGATTTGCTTCTTCCTAATGATGCATTTGAATATGCACAGTCCAGAGTGCTGTTGAGTAGGTGTCACGATTTGTACACTGCTGGCTGTTCTGACTGTCCGCCAGGGAGCACACAGCCTCCATAGTTTTACAGCTGAGTTAATCAAGGCACTCTACGAGATGAAAGAGGGAACTGCCCCGTTCTTGTTTATCTGCCCAAAGATATTTGACGTAAAGGCCTGCATCGCCTCTTATCTGCCTCAGACCCGGAGAGGAAATTTTTGATTTAGTTTACACAACACAAAGCCAGGGGCATTACTAGGACCTCGCGGGCCCTAGTGTGTCCACTTCCCATCAGGGAGTAATAAAGTGACAAAACAGGTCTGCTTATTATCGCTGTTGCTATGTTTTAACCATGTTGGTGCTCTGAAGTAAACGTTAAAGTAAGGTATATTTTTGTTTTATTTTTTTATTCTGATTATGTGTGGATTTGTGGACCATAGTCAGTCAAGATGAACATTTTTGCAATCTCCAACATTGTCTTTTAGAATGAAGAAAAGCTGTTTTATTCTGAGGCTCATTTAAAAAGCCATACAGGCTGAAACACTGCTTTTAGATTTAGTGTGAAATGGGCGAAGCTAAATTGCTGTAAAATAAATGGACAGAAATACGTTTGAAAATTAATAAAAGACACATAGATTTGCAGCTTACATGTGTGAACTGTATGGAGTAGTAACTTTTGTATGCTGAAACTGCATAAATTCTATGTAATAATAATGTATTTCAAACATGATGTTACAAAATATGGTCCACAGAAGTGTACTGTTGTGCAGGTAGCAGTATAAGAGTTCCAAGATGTTTGGTGACCAGCCATTAGTCTGCTTCCCTTCCTTTACCACACACTAATTTCAATTTGAATGAGGCATAGTCCAGAATCTGGACAAATTTTTACGCACATAACAATTCATGACACATTGTAAGGTATAATGTGTCT
>JBBKCR010000128.1:7679893-7689893 GCA_037577295.1 Ladigesia roloffi | reverse complement strand
GTGGTTCTTTGCTCACCAAAGAACCCAGTTTGTCACCTGTAAGTCCCACTTAGGGCCTTGTAGACTTACATAAAATAAAATAATAATGAAAAGAGTCAGGATTCCTGACTCCAGCCTCCAGAGGAACTCTGCCAGATGCACATTTTTTCAATTTATCGTGTCTAGCTTTACCAAAAGAGCATTCTGGGTGCCCTAAAAAACCAACCGGAACTCCAGTCATAAAAAGGGTGAAAGAACAATAAGGCTGACCGTAGGCTCGAGGCAGTGTTTTAGACCATGTCATTAACCTCAGCAGGTGGTCATTCCTGGAAATCTGTAACTTGCAACACACACACACACACACACACACACACACACAAACACACACACACAAACACACACAGTCAAGCCAGCCCCTGTCATTTAAAGCTCATGTACACTGGTGTAACCTATGGGCGAGCAGCTGGACAAACATCCACGGAGTGGGCGGCTGCTCTTGAACAGTACCAAATTGTTGTTGCCGTGGGGTGAAGCCAGAGGATGCAAGGAGTGTGTGTGTGTGTGTGGTTGTGTGGTTGTTTGTGTCTGTTTATGCATGTATGTGTGTCGTGTCGAGGAATTTTAACAGGTCTGGATTATATAAGAGAGGGAAGCATGCATGCAGGTAAGGCCTGTGTCTTCCATGCTGGACTTCACTCCCCAGCCAAGCCACCCAGGCCTCAGTCTGGGGGTGTAACTCTGAGACACTGCAGTCTCCACCACTAATAACAACAACAAACATGTCATTTCCCACTCAAGCACATTGAACTTCACCTACCACATCATTTGATTTATCTATAGGGCCTATATGGCCATCCCTTGCGTTATTATTATTTTTTCTGTAGTTTTCTGTAGTCTTTCTGACAAATCCCTCTTTCTTCACGTCACTTGCATGTTTCTTGTCATTTGCAAGTAGTTCTGTCTGTTCATAATTTAGAGTGGTTTAATGTGAAATGGTTAATTTTATGAGATGCCTAAGACATTAATTTACTGTAGTTTTACATTTTAAAGCAAAACAGTCCATTGAGAAGATTTTACCATTCACATTAAGAAACTGAATGGCTCTACAACACACCACTTGACATAAAACCATTCAAAGTAACTTTGATGTCACCTGAATGACTGATTTACATAGAAATGTAAAAGTCAGTGGAATCTTCCCTCAAATTGAAATTACTAATAATAAAGGAATACAGTTAAATGTAAACAGGTAGTATGTTGCCAGATCCGTTTATTTAAATGAAATGATACCTGTACAGTGTTTTTTGCGTTATGTTTAGGATTGTAGCGCTACAACAAAAACATGCTCATGTGAAACAATGTGGCACACAAGTGAGGATATGTTTTGCAAATTTAATAAATAAATAAAACATTGATGTCATCAAATGTGACCATGGACAGGGCAGGCCGCTGCTTACAAACTGATATAAACCACTGGTTAGAGGTGCTTACACATGGAATTGTGGATGGCTTATGAGAAATTAGCTGACAAATTGTGTACAATAGATTTTAAACAGTTGTACTTTTGTGGGCAGAGTGGCTAACACTTGTGAATATAATGTTTGGCCAAGAATTAAACTGCCCAATTTACACTTAATAGGGAGAAATTCTGGCAACCTGCATGTAGACCTTTCAGTCTGCCAAAGTACAAGCCAGTTAAATTTATCATCAGTGGGACAGCATTAAATGAGTATACTGAATTCACTTTCCAAGGGAAAGAACTTTGTTTTCATAACTGTTATAAAATGTATTTACTAAAAATTTAAATGAAATAGTGAGTATGGATTCAATGCCACATAACAACATCACAATATGGCCCCCTAACTACAAAATTGGGGCTTTTTAACCCTTTAAATTACGGGACATGTTGTCCAATCACAGAGTGTATAAAATTGTCCCATCATTTTTTTCCCATAAACCAACACAAATATTACTCTAACTACCTTGAACCGAATCTGTATGTTATGTAACACTAAGAGAGGAATTGAGGTTTGCCTGCACTTGTCATTGAATGTGTTAACTCAGGCTCATTTAATTGCTCTCGCTGAAACCAGTGATAGCGTGTGGAAGGTGGGGGAGTAAGAGGAGTAAGTGAGTGGGGCTGTTTTTAGCAACACAGAAGCTGGGACACTTTTCACCTGGGGCAGTCTGAACTCTCTAGCACAGGTCTGAATCTGTTAAGCCCACCCCACGCCGTTTATTCTAGTCCGTCTAAACACGGGTGTCTCATCAGCTCTCGGGTGCCCTGGGGGAGCGATGAGTTTGTAATTATCTCTCACTTCCAGGTGTGAGATTAGTCACTGGCCCAGTGACAAGAGCATGCACGTCCTCGTCCGTGGACAGTAAGAGTAGACGAGTGCCGTCCTCATGTGACTCGAGTCAGAGCGGTTCCCTTGCAGAGGGTGTGATTTTGCCAACCTGACTGTCATACAATACAGGAACTGTCATAATTTGGGCACGTCCAGTGAATCAGGTTTGCTCTGGCCTAATTAAGGATGATAAATCAGCTGTGTGGATCACACATGTCAAAGAAGATCACGCACTTCATTTGGTCTAGAGACTGAAGCTAAATTAACATCATGCCTATCTGATTCATTCGAATTTATTATGGGGTCTGATTTGTTTGTGAAGTTTGTGCTATTTCTACAATTTGCCACCAACAGAGCCGAACGTAAACACCTGTAACACACCTCTTCCCTTTGTTAACATTGACAACAATGAGTTAACAGGCAACAAACACCAAGGGATGGAAATCAATTAATATTACTGATGAACTTTAGACCGAAAATAACTAAGAGGCGCTAGTCTGGGGTTGGGCTTCAGTCAGTTACATTGATTTTGGTGATCTTTCAAATGTTTTATGTTGAGAAATGTCAGTTTTTACGCTACATTGCCCTGGAACCATGATATTTGAACGTTTTAAAAACACTTTCTGAAAAACATTTTAATTACTGATACTTCAATGTTTGAATTTGGATTAAATTAGCTTTTCTTGGAATAACTTTTATCATTTTTTTGTGTTATAACAAAATGCTCTAATGAAAGTGACCCAATTCACATATCAGCATACTCAACAACAATAACAACATGTAGCAAAGCTTTATATCATTGTTGTAGGAACCTCCCCACCACACAATTTTATTACATATAATAAAAGAGACCAATTGAAATGCTCCAAAATGATTGGATTTAAACTGAAATTTAGGAAGATTTTTTCATTCTCCTCCAACCAAAAGGTTTCGTTCTGACAGGAAGCGTGGATAGGATTGATGGGTAGATGGATAGCAGCAGGTATTTCTAAAGGGAGCTCTGGCTTTAGCCAATTATAGAAAGGATTCCATCTGGAATGATTCCAGTCAGACTACAGATATTCCAGATTCATACTGAATTAAAGCCATAGATCAGATAAATCAGTTCTTCTCTAAGGTAAACTAACTCAGGTCCTATTGAAGGCAATATATAAAGCTGCTGCCTCTCAACCAGCCGCCTACACAGAATACCCAAAGCTAACACAGCCCGTCTAAAGAAGCCAAAAAGTTCTCCATCATCTCCAGCTCTGCTCCGAGCCTTTAACTAGCAAAACAGTTGTCACTCTGCACGGTTAGTTTTTCCCTCTTTTTAAATTATTTTTAGTGTTGTTCGCCCAGGGGGCAGCTGCGTGGGTGAAGGGAGGAAGGCAGAAAGAGAAAGGAAGATGAAAAGAAATGCGAGAGCGAGGCAGGAAAAGATGACAGGAAGAGAAATGTAAAGAAATGGTGCTGATGGACGACACAGTATCTGCTTTTCTGAAAGGAAGAAGATCGGCTTTCAAAGCTGTAGTGCAGATTTATACTGCTCTGATTCAAGTGCGCCTTGGGGCTTTGAAGTAAGACTTTTTATGTTGTTTCGCAATACTCTCTGAGATAAGTCATTCATGTCCTTTCTGTTTCATCCTGGCTGTAACTCTCCCAGCAACTTTTCACTGCATTCTGTATTTCTTTTTGTTGGGGGTTTTTTCATCATCGGAAAACTCCAGCCATCCTCCTCGCTATATGAAGAGTCTGTGATGAAGGTCCCAGTCAAAATGGCAAAAAATGACATACATCTCAAGAGCATTGTCTTCTTCTCTTATAAAACTTGAGAAATGACAGTGATGACAGTAGCTACAGATGAGAACTGGGGCATTAGCATGCTATCGAAGCAAACTAGCAGGATACGCTCCTAGAACAGGAGAGGTGGCTCGCTCCAGTATATCTCCTGTTTCTTAGTAGTGAAAGATGACTCAAGCTGCAGCTTTTGACACTTGAGGCTCTTTACGTCACAATGGCCATCTGACAGGAAATTCCACATTGCATGACTTGGTTGGATATGACAATAGCAGTGAGCACTGCTGTCACGCTTTACAGCCATTCATCTTTTTCTACTGGGACTGAAGTACCAGGACACTGAAAGAAATAATCTGAGGAGAATAAACCGGTCATAACCTCAGCTTACACAAATGATCGACTAGCACAGACGCATGAAGTCGCATCAGTCTGAAGGTGGCAATTCAGCTGTGTTGATTTTGAAATGTCAGAATTACTTCTAACTGGTTACAGAAATATTCAGTTTATCTGGCTGTTGATGATTTATGTCTTTCTCAGCTGATTTTCAGTGATTAATATTGTGTTTGCATGCGCCATTGTCTATATTTCACACATGAAGTGACATTTGATCATAAAAAAAGAATAACATGAAACTGAGATAATATTATTACTATAAATCCCAAAGAACTAAGTTTGTCCTCAAGTGCTGAGTTTGAATGGAAGCGTGGTTAAGTCTGAAATGTATGATTCAATACCTCTCCAAATGAGTCTGAATAGTCAAAGTCACTGTCAAATTGTTACTTTAACCATATACAAGAATAGAGAGAATCAAGATGGTGAAGATCAAGTTCCACAGCTTACAAATGCACTTAGCAAATGACAAGACAAGGTTGTGCTAAGACATACAGGAGCGTGGAGAATATGCCAGAAAGAAGACAATATGTCAGTAAAATTCAACCACCATAACACACAAAGACCCAATAAATGATATGATGACCAAAGATTTCTTGAGTGAGCAGCACTATGCAATATATGTTAAATATATTGTGATGGATAAATATAAACTAGACCTGTATATTTGCATGAACATTAGTGGCAGACCCACAGTTTATAGTAGAGTATAATTAGTCATATGGTCTAAATCAACATGAAATTTCTGGATGTATTTAGAAATTAATAAGAGGGACATGGATCAAATCCTGGTGAAATGTAAGATTTGAACTGAATCATGATGAAAGTCTCTTGATTCACTGAATTGTTCACTTCGAGGCTGGAATATAATCAACTTTGTGGTGAAATCTGAGAATCTTCATAATGGTTCTTCATAACAATCTTCATAACATATCAGACCTTGTTTCCTGAAGAACTGCCAGTGAATTGAATCATAATGAAACTGGAGATTTTGTGAATTGTTCTCCAAAGAATCCTAATGAAATTGATAATCTTGTGAGGCATTTCCTGAAGTGGCTCATTTCCCAAATGAGTCAGTAACAAGGGGACTGAGTCAAGAGTGGGGGGCTCAGTCAGTTTATAAAGAATGTCGTAGAATTTCATGATTTGCTGATTCATTTCATTTCGTCACATGAAAAATGAGTCTTTGGTGTGAGGTGGCACGGGGGCTGTCCTTGATGCTGATGTACCTGTGCTGGATTTCTGTGTGTGAGGGCGTCGGTAGATGCTTGCGTGTGAAGAAACAGGCTGGCTGTAGCTATAAAATTAAAACAAGTAGGAAGATGAGCTTCAGGGACGTCCCTCCACTTTCAAAACACCTGTAAAGGAGCCTGGCAGGGTTAATTATACTTCTACCTGCGCCAAACCTGCCGTGCTGAGTAATGATAAGAGGTTGGACACACACACAATGACACACACACATACACACACACACACAAGTCCAGGACGAAGAGAAAGAAAGAAAGACTGGAAAGTTTATCTAAGTCTCCTCAATTTTTATGTACTGATAGCAACTTTTGTTGGTTTTTACTGACTTTATCTGGCCCCTTTTTAAAGGATTACGCTCATTTAAAGCTCAACTTCAGCTCCTAAAGTACAGTTTGGACTTCTTTACGCTTCACAGCATAATTGGTGGTTTTCATATATTTGCATGTCTTAGACTAGGGAGGGGAAGAGAGGCCGAGAGAGTTGTAGAGGCAGAAAAGTACATGAGAATAACAACAATGGGATTAGGGTTCCAGAGTGAAACACAAAAAGGGGAAAAAGAGAGATATACACTACATTATTTCATTACAATAAATTAATTAAAAAGGAGATAATGGAGAGTGAAACTACTTGCTTTGTCATGGCCATGCAAGCCATCCCTTATCAAATATTTTATTCTGCCTAAAACTTAACCTTGAGGGCAGGGATGTACTTTATAAACAGGTAGCACTGGTGCTAAAAATAAATGAGAAGAGTCGCTGCACAAATTTAAAGCATAACACGTGTCAAATAATGACACTTCCTAAAGGTTAGTTCCAAAATGTGTAACGATTTGTCATTTTAGTCATGATAAAAATAAATGCAAAACATAAAAAATAATATATTAATTCAGACAAGGAATCATAAGAATTTGAATTTGAATTTGAATTTGAATATAGAATCCCAAAGCAGCATGATCTCATCACTGAATGCAGTTTCAATTTTCAAAATGGGAAACAAAGCCCTTTCAAGGTAATTACCTGAAGGATTAGCAAACAACTAGTTTCTTTGATCAAAATCAATTGAGGCCCAATTTTCATTTACGCCATTTAGCAGACACCTTCATCCAAAGCGATTTCCATTCCAAACTACAGGGGGCAGTCTCCCTAAGCAACTTGAGGTTAAGGGTCTTGCTCAGGGACCCAGTGGTGGTGCTGGAGGTGGGATTCGAACCCAAGCCCTTATGGTCCTCATGGTCCAGGGGATCCTACCCACTGAGCTACCTCCACCCAATTCAAGCAGTTGTCCCCAAACTTTTGACAGGCAGTGCACAGCATGTAAAGTGAATTACAAATAAGGAATGTTTTCAGGTCTACGGTGTTTCTGCTCCTTCCTCTGCATGAGAGGAAACGTCAGTGACGAAGTCTAAGACGGTGAGTCAGCCAGAGACCCTGAGGGCCTTTTTCCGCGAGACTGGCCCAGATGTTTCCTGAGCAAACTGCTGGAATGTTTTATTGATAATTATTGGATGGAGGGGAGGGGTTGTAAATAGAGAGTCTTTAACCCTTAATCCCCTTTGGAATTTATGTCTGTGTGTTTTTTACAGCCTTGCTTGAGGGATCTGCTCATGGATGGATAAGGAAATTTTTTTGTCAGCATCTAAGTTTATGTCTGACAGTCTAATTATATAACAATACCTTAGAACTAATGGATTCCTTTATATGTATTTCATGGCTTGCAGTGCAACAAAATTGCCTCAAAACGTATTTTGTGCTGCACTGCTGCGAGCTCATACTTTCTCTTGTGTTAAATTCAGTTGTAGGAACTGGGCTCTCATTAACTGGCCTGTTGGCATTTATCACATTCACATCTTTTGATCATATTATCAGCACTAGTTAAAAACGATGTCCTCATTAGGCTGGGCATGCACTTCCTTGGACAATTTTTCATGTTTTAAAGTGATTATTCCAGTTGGGAGCTTGATCAGAAGCATCTGATAGGACTGGCGATCAAGAGACACAAGGTCATCTTTACGCTTCATGTGTCTTTAAATGTGTTTTTATGTTTCAGAATGAGTCTGGTAATGTAAGAAGTTAAGTGATGGAACAAGTAATTCATACAGAAGCCATTGTAAGTCCTTGAAGAGAGGAATAGGGATGTGGATACACTCCATTAATGTAGTGAACTACAGTGATGGAGGAGCTTCTTGCTGAGCATTACACTGTATGGAGGAAAGCCATTTGTGCTCATACATACATATATATATATATGTGTGTGTGTGTGTGTGTTTGTGTGTGTGTACATACATTTAGCCTGCTTTTGGGTTGTTTGGATCATGTGTTGGGATTTTGAGATTGTGAGTGCTGAATGTATCTTTGGGCCAGAAGAATATTCAGTATGTTCTTTAAGCAAAAAAATGGAAAAGAAAAAACTATTCTAGCAGAACCTCATTTTCCTCCCAAGCAAGACATTTTGATGGACATGAAGCTGAGTTAAACCAAGCCAAATATACCCAAAGGAGTAGCAAGCAGTTAGACCTGTTTCACAATGAACTGAAGAGGTAGAGTGAGAAACTTCAAACTGTTGCCCAAAAGCTTTGACAGGCTGCGTACAGTATGTACAGTGAGTGTGAATCCTGGAATGCTTTATTGGCCAGTGCTGTCCACTCTCCTTCCTTTGTATGAGATCAAACTCCAGTAAAGAAATCGAAGTTACGCTGCAGACGGTGAATCAGCCGGGGTAGGCCCACAGTGGCTTTTTCCATGGGATTGGCCCAGATGTTTCCTGAGCGAATGTTTGACACTGACTGTGTTTGAGTGTGGAGAGAGCTGCAGGAAGCCCCTCGACCTGGACTGCACCATGCACTGTCATCTGCTTTTCTTTTACACATTAGCATGACTGTGGTTTTCTCCATCATTTCCCATGTGCTGGCATGCGGAGGGATGACTCACACTTCTCCTCATTCACCCCACGGCCCTGGCAAGCTTGGCTTGCAGCTGACTGTACCCTGTCATAGGGTCACAATTACAGGGGTGGTCTTTCCCAGCAATCATCATTTCGTAGGCTGAAAGTAATGGGCACTTCCTGTTAGACAGCAGCACGGGAGAGATTAGGCCATAGATTAGGCAGCTGACAGCAGGATTAGCGAGATTACGGGGATCGAGGGGAAATGCTGTGGGAATGCATTTACTGCCAGTTGTCTGTTGCTAGGAGGATAAAACACTGCGTAGATAAACGGAGGAAGTAAACCCTTATCTGTTCTTATATCTGTTCCTTTATCGATTGGATTCTCAGTGGGCTTGGGTGGATTAGTAGTTCATGTTGAGGTGTTAGCCCTTCAGGAAAATGATCCAAGCTTCCAGTAATGCTAAGAATGCTGGTGATTAATAAAAAGATGAATCAAGAAGCTTAACTAAACCCAGATTATGAATGAATGACTGGACCCATCACTCAACTCTTGCTGGAAGACAATAAATTCATTCATAATATATGAACAATGGTCGTACAGAAAAGGCAGATAGGTTGAGGTATGTGTGTGAATGTGTCTGTGTGGGTGTTTTGCTCGAATTCTGGACAAAAACAATCCTGATTAATAGTAAAATGAGAAGAAAATGTCTGACCAAGTAGTCCTGACTGACTGTAAACTTTTGAAGCAATAGATGTATGTTTAAACTAGTATGTACAATATGGTCAGGATGTATGAGAATGTTGTATTAATTATATTTTAGTCCAAATATATATGCACATTTAAGGCATTGTTTTGCGTTGTAAGGAAACATTTCATATATTACACATTATTATTACACATAAGAATAAAAATAATACACAAGGGGCATGTATGAATGAACAATATGGTCAATAAGAACAAGTAAGAATTATGGATTTAAATTTTAATAATAGGGGCATAGGGGGAGAGACACACTTTCAGATGTGATAATAATGCATTGTTTTGCATTAAATGTAAGGGCATATGGGGATATGTACATATTTTATTATTCTACATAGAGTACACATACAGATAAAACATTTTTATATGCTACCATATCATACATTACATTTAATGTGTTCCTGTATTAGGGCTGAACGATATATCTTTATCGTATCTATATCCAGAAATGAACTTTCAAGATATTATTATCGAAAAAGCAACGATATCGAGATGTAGATTTCCCCTCTCCAGCCCTGGGTCTGTGACAGATCCAGATTTATAGTTAAAGCAGAGCTGCAGTAAAATGTTAGATTTGTAATTTATTTTTTTGGTAATTTATGTTAATGTTGATGAC
>JBBKCR010000128.1:7669069-7679486 GCA_037577295.1 Ladigesia roloffi | reverse complement strand
CTTAAAAATAAAACTACACTTTCCAATTTTTTTTGTATTATGATGTTTTATTTTTCTGAGAAATTCTTGGTTTTCACCGAACCCATAGTCATATCGTACCATACCGATATCGAGATATCTGGCATGAAAATCGAGATATGAAAATTTGTCCATATCGTTCAGCCCTGCCGTGTATATATTGTCACATCCTGGAATTGAATAAAAACCTGTGAGTGTGGTTGGCTGGGTGTGCAAGGATGGGTGTAAAGCTAGTGCTTGACTCCAGTGGAATGTGGCTGCTGACTCAGTGTGTCTGTCAGTGTGTGTGATGGTGGCCTCACTCACTCACACACACACACACACACACACACACACTCTCTTTTCCCTTTTTGGAGGGTCGCCTGTTGCCTCATGGCGGATTTCCGCTAACGCTTCTGGAATTCACAGAACTGAAGTCTCTGGATTCTTTTGAAGTGCCTCTTGTTTTTGGGGACGCCGAACTTTGGATTTCCACAGCACTCAGAGTACATGACTCAAAGCCAGTGTGACAGTCAAGGTCCTGCTGCCTCACACAAATCACCCTCCCTGCTGTGTTTATCATGAAAACATCCAACTTCTTGTCACTGTATATTTTTGTAGTGGGTGGCAGAGAATACGCATGGTGACATAATCGGCGCACCAAGGCCTTTTACACAAATACAGAGAAACACAGCGAGGGCCTGTTTGTCTTCATCACGCCCTGCCCCTGCTGTCTGTTGGTGTGTCTTGTGTGTGTCCAGCTGTGTTTTTAAAGACTGGATTACCTGGGCTCACCTGGCCCTTCACCTGTCACAACAAACAGCCAAAGACACAAAGGAACTGCCGTCTGCCTCCACCTCCCAAAGCCTGGCGGCAGTATTAATTAGGCAAGGGGGCAAAACTGCCATCACTCAACAAACAGTTGGCAACTATGTTGCTATGGCAGTAATGTTCTGATTAATGAGTCAGATCACATTTTTGAAAAATATCTGTCTAATTTGACTGTTGCCAATAAAATACACACACAGAAGATCCAAGCAGGCCCAAAACTGGGTTTCTGGGGCTGCCCACGAGTTTGTAATGGAAGAAGAAGCAAACCATGTGGACCAATGTTGTTCAACCAATCAGGACAGGGAGGTGTGTCTTTTAGCCTGTCAATCATGTTCAGACAGAGGGAAAACCTATCCCACTATGGTAGATAGAAATTCCAAAAATAATGGCAAAAGTGATCAATTACACCAATAATTACAGCGCCTTGCACTGATAATAGAAGGAAAATAAACAAAGAAATTTAAAAGAATCCAGACAAAACAAATTAGTTATTGCACCCAATACAGAGCTGAAAGAGTAGACCTTATATATAAGTTAGATACATTACTAGCAAATGTTAGCTCACCAGTTAGCCATGTTGATATACATCTGAGTTAGCATCAGCATTCAGGTCTACATTGTGGATGATGGGTGGTCAAAACATTGGATTTTTGTGTTTGGTTGTGAAGTTTCTAAACAGCTTAGCTGGTGCAGTGGAGGTCCTCTCTGGGAAAACAAGGTTTTAGTTACAGTTAAGACTGTCTTAGTTCATATCTGGTACAACTAGGTTTTCTATGTAATAATTAAAATGGTAAAATAATGATAAATCTAACATAGGCATGATTTCTTTGAGGACAATTGTGTCTCTTGCATGTACATCTCCTCCATGAATGAATAAAACTTAATGGAACTGTGTAACTGTCTCATGGGACGGTAAACACTTTGGATGTCTGGTTCCTGGTTCACTGCTTTGAACAATAATGGTGGGGAACATCTCATTTCCTTCCAAAGCACTTCAAATGACTGTTTACATTTTGACAACTTAATTATGTAGCTAATTTGGAATTTGGAACCTGAGGTATTTCCCCTCAATGCACTTTTTAATGCAAAGATGCGAGATCTGAAACCGAATATTAACCTTTGGCAGGTGCTCATGTAGCACTGACTCAATGAGACAGAAAATAAGGAGACATGCCTATTAATGGTGAGTTATGACAGCGCAGTCAGCTCTGCTGTTGCGTGTGTGTATGTGCGTGTGTATGTGTGCAGCTGCCTTTCTGTATTACTGCCTTGAAAAACTGCTGGAATGCTGTTCACTGCACATGCACTTGCCAACACACTTGCACACAAGCACATGCAAGAACATACATTAACACACTCCAACACTGGCTGCCACGTATTCAAACCCTTCGGCTCTGGGAAAGCATCTTAACCTCGTTATGAGATTGTTCTGAGAGTGTTACATAATTATTCCACTAAATACTAGACATATTCTAATGAATACATTTTTTTTCTGGAATTATATTAGTCTGAACTTCTAGACATATTGTTCCAACACAACTTACGACATGTAGTAAAAGACTAATGAGCAAAAATGTTTGTGTCTGTGTGTGTGGAGGAGAAAAAAAAAGAAATGTGCCACAAATGTAGGAACCCTGTTTTAGCCAGTCCAATAGGCTTCAGAGTTTATTTCACTCATTAGGCCTATTTCCAGAGCATAATGTTGCAACAGCCGTGGCTTTAAAAACGTTTTGGACTTAGGATCTGAAACTAAATATTACAAACTCTTGCAAAGCAAGAGAAATACAAAAAAACTTTTGTGCCAAATTGAACAATCAACTAATAATTGTACATTGAAATGTATATCCAAGGTTGTGCTATTTAAAGATGCTGCTAACCTTTCACTTTCTAAGATAAAAAATACAGAACATCTACGTAAACACTGTCACGGATGCAAGAACTGCTTGGCACACACATGTGCACACCCTGCGGCGCAACGCCGAAGGTTCCTGGAATGTGACCTCTTAACCTCGGCCTACAGACTTCCACACAAAGGCAGAAAGAACATGGACTGGGTGGAAGAGGGGAGAGGCCAGAATAGACCTGCTGAACATAACGGGAGACAGCCTGTGTTTATAAAGTCTACACACACACACACACACAAACATTTGGCTCCAGCTTTGGTTAGCCAAAATCCAGCTTCGTAAATTGTTTTTTTGAACTTTATGAGGCTAAATTGTGCCTTTATAGCCATTTGGCTTCTGCCAAGCAGATAGTGTGTGGGCTGTTCTAAAACAACTTGTTTTTAGACAGTCTGAATCATTAGTATTCTATCAGTTTGCTCATGTGGCCTTAGTTACGTGGGAAAACATAAACAGTTGTTACAAACTAGAATTTGAGAACACTACAAAGAGATGTAAGAGCTCTCTTGTTGCTAGCCTTAAAAATCAGAACTGATGCTAATTATTTGCCTTTCATATGCTTAGAAATGGTTGTAAGATTGTGAGGGACACCTCTTGCATAGGGGGCCTTGCATATTTTTATAGTGAATACACACCATAGTGTCTCAATGGAGATTTGTCCTGGACTTGCCTTGCAATCGCCTTGTAACTTGTCTTTTCTTGTGACTCATTTTAATGACTTCTTAAGAGGGTGGACTCCCATTTGAAACACTATTGAGTGAATTGGGGTCCATTATGGTTTGAGCCATGCGCCAAAACATGGCAGTGATTAATTTTATATTATACAAGTCTCTATGTTTAAAACCATTTTGGATCATTAAATGTTTTGCCAGTTGTATATTACATTAAATGTTTACTTAGACCGAGCAAATGCAATGTGATATGAACATGAAAAGACACTTTGCCAATAATTAAACACTCTGCATGACACATGTATGACCAATGCTACATTTTGTTGCTGCAAGAGTGAATTTAGTGTTCCAAACACGGGAAAGGTATGCCCTGTACGTCTCTCATCAGATCCTTGCAGTCACACATTTTTTCTTCTTTCATAAAGCCTGACTTTCCAGTTTGACCCTTCTCTTTCTCTCTTTTTTCTTTTTCTTTCTTTTTTTGTAACACAAACACAAGTTGCGCATTAAAGGGGATTAGGCTTAAGAATGATCTCACTTACAAAATCCCATTTGGAGAAGGAGTACAGACAAGAGTGTGCACCCCCCCATCCAAATCCAGACATGCTATTGGACAATAGGGTACATTATGCATGCGATACACACGCATACACAGAACAGAGGTTAGTGCAGTGCCAGCTTGTTACACAATAAGTTGGCCATATTGGTGTCGCATACCTCTTATGAGTAGGTGCACACAGAGGGTGCTGGAAAACACATGAACGTCTGCAGCCCGTACTGTGCAATGGTTGAATAAAATTCAGAACTGAATGTGAATTATGGTGAAGAGTTGACTGACTGTTGGTGCACCTTATCTAAATCGAAAATAAAGTGAAATATAGTACAACTAAACTAAGTGCTGATCATATATCTGTAATTTACGGTGGCCATGATGTGCAAACCACACCAACAAATGACTAAACACAACAACAAATGTAGATACACAACAAATTGAAAAGCACAACAACAACATTGAGAAACACAAAAAAAACAGGGAATCAAAAAATAAAATGAAGGAGCACAAAATCTAATTGAGATTCACAAAATCAAATTAGGAAGTACAAAAACAAATGAAGAATCACAAAAACTAAATTGAGGAGCACAAAAACAAAAGAGGAATCACAGAAACAAAAGAGTTTGAACTTCAGGGCCACCGTAGTAATTACCCAATGACCTTTAATAAACAACACATGTAACCCTGCATCCAAAGCATAAATATAAATGTTCGCATACATTCATTGTTTCTCTTGTAATGCACACCATATAAACAACTAACCTACTATGTAAATCGTTTTTGCAATAAGAGTCGAGCCTCACGTCAAACCTCACCCATGGTGACAGGAGAAAGGACACTGACACATCCCACAGAGCTGGTTCTTCAAGTCACAGAGGACAAGCCTTCATGATCACCCTTAGCTTCCGACACCCTACCTCAATGAACCTCTGCAGTGTGCCAAATCATATCTGTATCTCACACCATAAGTGTTGTTATAAACAATGTCTCTTCTGTATTGATTTAACACACAATTCGAATGCACAGATTAATTTTTATGCTGCATAGCATGGTGTGCCACAGGGCTCCATGCTGGGCCGATATGTAATGAAAAAGTTAATGTGTGGAAAACTCATGTACTGCACAGAAATCAATGCCTGCTGTAACCTTCAACAAATACTGGTTCTACCTGAGACTGACTGGAGCCACAGAACCATAAAATGATTAGAAGGATGTGTTGTATCTGATAACTGATCTGATGGGAGGTACAGTCAAACACAAGTCCTTTAAAACTTTTTAAAATATGAAAGTGTATTCATATACAGTGATTTTTGAAGAGCAGAGTTGCCAGGTAGGTACTGTAATTAAAGTCATTCATATGATCTGTAAGGTTGGTTTATGAAAATTACGTGTTATGTTGATATGGTACAAAACTGCATCTGTAAGACATCAGTATAATAAAGTAATCAGCAGTGTCCCCTTTTCTGGACATTAAAGAGCTAATTTTTAAAGTACAGTTAAACAACACTATACATATGTTGTTGTTAAGCCATTAATTAAATTAATTAAAAAGACATTTCTTTCATTTTTTAAAAATATGAAAATTCAAACCAACCCTCTTTCAAAAGCTAATGGACTAACAGGATAAGCTATTATTGCCTACAGTGAGAATTTAAGATGAAGGATTTTCTTAAACAATTCACTTACTGCAAAACTCCCATATACAATTAAAAAATATGTTACTTCAAGAGCTTAAGTTAGACAACTGTACAGTTCTAAACTCAGGGCGGAAGAATGTAGACCATTGTGAACTTGCCATGTACATAACTCAGCTAAGCCCATAGAAACTGAATCATGAGGCTGTATAAAGTTAGCATTGTCATGGTAATGACATTCTCACAAAGGGATTTTTTCAAATTTAAAGTCTAAATATCAGGTCACTTTAATGTTAAATAAACTGAAACTATTTCAAATCAGTCCTTTGGTGCATAGTGTTTACAGTAAATGTGACAATACTACAGTAGTCTTACTATATGGAGATAAATACAGTACTATGGATACAATATGTACTGTAGATGTTCAACACGAAAAACAACATAAAACTGTAAAACATATTTGAAGTGTACTAATGGCTTTTACACTGCACATTACTGGAAAAATGACAGATTTTTTTTATGGTGTACCAATGGTAATCACCTTAGATAAGGTAAAAGCTCATTAAGTCAAGCAGCTCTGATATAGCTTGACTTTTAAATGGTTCCTGCCAAATAAAACCTTTTTTTCCATTTTACTTTATGATGACTATTATGCCTATGACCAGAAGTAGCTACTCTACTGTCATGGTCATGCCTGGAATGAGACCAAAGTGAAGCAGCCTATCCGTGAGCTAAAAGTGAGATGGTGAGTAACACTGCTCTTCTGCAGAAGACGAAAGACAAACGGTTTAAACAATCTTCTATCATTACGTCTTGGCCTGTTGAGTTCAGTCACTGATGGATGGCACCGGCGCTATGGCAACCAATAAAACAAACAGTGCGTGGGTTTTGTGCATGGATGAAACAGTAGAACCACAATTGCCGTTCAAAACACTGTTCAGTTGTTGGAGTAGCAGCTCCCATAAGAATAGTCTGCGCACTCCTAAACAAATCCCCTAATCTCTCATGAGCATGTGGCTACGATGGCTTGGTAATGACTGTTTGGATTCCAAACAAAAGCCTCTTTTAATGTTTACCAAATGCTACATTCTGTAAATAGAGCATAGTCCGGCACATTATTTAAACATTTATCAGACGGTTAGCGGACAGACGTAGGCGCTGATACAGAATCAGGCTTTCAGCTGTGTTTGGCTGTCTGTAATTTATGTCTGGGTCATGGAAAGAGCTTATGGATGTCTAGGACACTTTAAAAAGATCTAATACCCTACTGTGACTGGTCATTTATTACATGTTGCCTGTTCAGATCCAAAAGGACTGTGTCAAAAAAAAAAAGCATTTAGCTTCATGAATTTTCTAGTAAACACGATTAATTTGTAGCTGTCCCATGATTTTACACGTCTGATATGGGAAGCCATCATGAATCGCAAATGTCTAAACATATCATAGACATTTTTCAATTAAGTCAAATGTTTTGTTTCCTTAGAAGGCCACCAACCGCAATTTGACTCCAGGCTAGACCAACCACCCTGTGTGACACACACCATGTCACCCATTCTCAACCAATTATCAGAAATTTGGAGGAGAAAGATATCCATCTATATTACTGAGAACAACTGGTTCTTATTCATGTCGGAGGCCTGTTATTTGTCCATTAGCTCGATCAGGCAGCCTCACAGATGACCCTCCCTCAGGCAAACTGAGCAAAAATTGTGTGTGTGTGTGTGTATGTGTTGCTACATGTTTCTGAATTTGTGCATGCATGCATAAATGGCCACTAACTTGTGGGGTTTTCACTCTTTTAGACTGTGTTTTGGATAACCCACACGAGAAAGCGTAATCTGCACACCTACCTCCATATTTTGTTATGTTCAAACTTTCTCATGGATTCAGTCTTATCAATCTACCCCAAAGGGCAGTTTTATCAGAACTGGTGTATGGTGTTTGAAACAGGGCCAATGTGGGTGTATCTGAAGCGACGGGATGGGTAAACACAGCACAAAAGAAAAGACTGAAACACTATATAAGCATGTACTTAAAGGATCACTGTTAGAGGCAGAATGGAAAACCGAGGGTCCATTTTCTCAGCATGCATATCTGACATGTTTTAGGACTCACACAGTCTGTGTACAGTTTCAGGATGTGGAATTATGTCTGTCCGGTGTATATACTGATATGTCACAGTGTTAGGACCACACACAGGTGAAGCAAATTGTGTAGATTATCTTGATACAAGTCTGGGACAAAAGTATTGGGACAAACCTGTTTTCCAGGGCTTGGCCTGGGCCCCTTTCTTCCAGTGACCTTAAACTCGATGCGGTGTAATACGTGATGCTTTGACAGCAGAAGCTCATTTTACAAAAATGCAACAAATGTACAGCAGACAGCCCAAAACAAAAGGAATTTCAGAGAAGACGCTTAGCTCTCCCTCGTCCCCCCTTTGGGGTTCTTTCAGGGGCTATTTTCTGTGTTTTGTTGACTGATATTTTCTCTCCCTCTCTCTGTATCTCTCAAAACACATCAAAGCTAATGTTGGGCATCTCGGCTGGTCCACCTTAAATACAGAAGTGGTGAGATTACACTGCCCTGCTTCGTCTCTGAATTCACCTTATTTAAATTGATTAGTTTTGCACATTTTTGCACAGTTGTAGCTGCTAAAATTATGTGATATGATACCTTGAACTATTTAAATGATTTAGCCAGTTTTTTATTTTACAACTGTGGCTGCTACTACTTTGAAGTGTAATTCAGTGTAGTTGTGTATATTTTTGGCTCTTCTAATACTTGCTTTGTAGTTTACTTATACTGTGATGTAACCTTACTAAAATACAGCACGATTTCAACAAAAATAATGCTAATATTAAAATAAAAACGATATGTTATCTCGGAATCTGTATTGGTATTGGCAGTCATCTATCGGAATCGGATTGGAAATGGAAAAACGTGGATCGGTCCCATACCAGTTTAAATGCATGAGCTGTTAACCTGGATAGGTGGTTGCACCTGGAGCCTCTGTGGGAAGAACACAAGCCAGTTGATGGAGTGTGATTATCCAGCCAATGTTCATGTAGGTGTCAATTTGACACACTCCACCACTCTGCCACATCGCCCATGCTGAGGAACAGGGAAAAGAGTTCCAGGTTTTGCCCTTCCCTCTGAATTCCCCTGATCTCAGTCTGACAACAAGTCAAACACGTCCAATATGTGGCAACTCTACTTCATAACTTACAACATCAAAGAGACCTGCTACTTTTGGCAGGTTTACTGCAGGTGTACTCACAATTCATTGGTCCTCTCAGTCATCCAAACCCAAGTTAACACATTTGGGAGATTATGGACTCGTGTTATACAGATAATTTGAGCAAATATGCGAGGTTAATGGTCTTTAAACTGAAAGGAACCAAAAACAAATGTACAAATATATTTTTGGCCTGTACATTTGTGAAAACAAACAAAATCATACACACTCTTATACGTACACGAAAAAGCCTTACCAGTCATACACAAGACAGAGCAAAGTCTGGTATTAAAGTAGTTTCCTCAGTAAGGAACAGTCTGCATTATATAATATGAATGGCGCAGAACAGAGAGGGGAACCTCTATAACAAGCACACATTGTGCCAGATGCGGCGGGCCTGCCAGCATCAAGAACAGCAGGCTATGAATAATACGTACATTGTCCCAGTCCCCCTCAGCCAAGCATACTCTACTCTTGTTTTTAGCAGAGAGCTTTCCAAGAAGCTACTGTGCAATTTTTAAAACAATACATGGCTAATACTTTACATCTGGCTGTGTTATATTTGCATTATGAGGTCAGTGCGAGAAATTTCATTACTGATTGATTGTTGCAGGCGTTACCTCTGGAAGGTTTTTAAGTTTCCTGAAGGACCTGTTTAAAAAAAACACAGTTATGTATGGTTTTGGTAAGGCTTCAAATGATTCAAATGACTCAGAAATAAGGTACAGTACAAGGTGACGGAGTGATATGGTAAGTTAAAGCTCTTTTCTATTTAGGATTCGTATAGAAGTAAACAGTGAAGCTGAAGAGAGGACAATTTACATCACCATATGTGTCGTAGTTTATGTGTACTGGGTTGTGTATAACGTAATTCCTACTTTATGCTGCATTTTATACTTCTCTGCAGTGCCAAACCAGAGCTAGACCTTCTGTTTATGCCACACATATTACAACTGTAAAAATGCAAAAAATCTCTGATAAAGCCAATGACATGCTAGCTTCCCAGGAGAATTCTCATGGAATTTTATGTTGAATGCCCATATCAAAACTTGTTGCAGACATTTTAACATATACAGTGTTCCTGGTTGCCCACGGCATCACTTGGTGAATGGGTTAAATGTAGAGGAAGAATCTCATGCTGTTAACACTGTGTGCTCTGGTGTGTTTATGAACAACAAATAGTCACTTTACATATTTTACATTACATATTCCTTCAGTAAAACCGCTGCAGTTTACCATCTACAATCGATGTCCACTGTTAAGGCTACCACATGTATCTAGGACTTACAAAAAGGCCTAGAGTGATAAACTCCCTCCCAAACTCTATGAATCAAAGTGTGACTGATTAAAACCACTTCCAATTCTTAATTATACTGATGGATAATTTGACATGATAGGCTTTCTGTCAAGAGTGAAATGGCCCAACCAATAGTAGGGCTTATTTTGTTATATCCTCCTGGGTAGAGATATCAGTCTGGCTGGATAATGTTCTGCCAGGCAAAATGCCGTGTTTGGTAACTCAGTGGGTAAGACACTTGCCTCTGGACCATGAGGTCCTGGGTTTGAATCCTACCCCCAGCACCACCACTGGGTCC
>JBBKCR010000128.1:7643275-7655333 GCA_037577295.1 Ladigesia roloffi | reverse complement strand
TGCTCATTCATTGTGTCCATGTCTACTCCCACCTTCCCGCTCACATATGGCTGAACAGACACATTCCCATGAACACAAATACAGACACACACACACACACACCAGTGAGATAAAGTCCCTCAGACAAGAAACCTACCTTCAATAGCATATGCTGGATCTGTAGTGCATTATTTAAGAACCGAGGAGCTCTTAATTAGAAGGCTAAGGGAGATAATTAGCATGCTGTGTTGGCCACGTACAAGAGCATTTGAAACAAAATAAAGGCTTTGTTTCTTTCTCCTTCATGTCTGCTGTGTTTGATCTTTTAAAAAACAGTAGCTGAAAGGAATGAAAAAGAAAAAAGCAACATCAGAGAGAGGGCGAGAACTAAAAGAGCTGAGACTCAGTGCAGCAGAATAAAATATGCCTCAGGTGGATAAGGCATTATGCGTTCTGTGTCCTACAGGGGATTCAGTGAGGATATCACACCTATATGAGTTTTAAGACGTGAGAATTTGCATGTGCATTTGTTTGTGTGAAGAGAGAGTGTGAGGGTCACTGAGAGTCATGCATAAATGTGATCATCTCATTCATTCACCAGAACATGGTGCAAAAGTGTATGTGCCAAAGAGGGACAGTTTGAGGTCAGCCCCCGCCGCCATCCTGTGGATAGCCAAGCGTTTGGCCTTGGACTCTTGGCTGTGCCTCCACTTTTGGGTGACTTTGCGATTTTGCCTCATCTGAGGGACTTTTTAATGAATCTGATGACGCATTCTATTGAATTGCCTTCAGCTGAATAACTTAACAAGTGTATTGCTGCAGTCATAAGAATGGGAATAATATCTTTGGTGCAGTAACCGTACAGAAGGGGGAAATATATCTGTAGATTTTAAAAAGAAAATATACAACAGGGACAACAGTTGTAGAATTTAATAGCATTTAAAAACCAAGAAATGTATAACGGGAATGATTTTGCCCTTATTTTAGGGCACTGAACAGTCTAAGGCCTTTTACATTAAGTCAGATTTAGCATTAGGTCTGTTTAAGCGCAAACTCAACGGTGGAATTAAACTCACCATTGTGTGTGGAGTCCATGCCAGCTTAAGAGGAATAAGGAGATTACAAAATACCAAGAAATTCTTGTTAATATTTCAGGTTTTTATACTTCTTACTCAGATTGAAGTGATGATAATTTAAATTCTAATGAAAGTAAAAAAAGGGATAAACAACAATGAATTTTCCTCCGTTACGGACCCATAGACCTCATATCTTTCATAAATACCATAAAATGAAGGTGCCATTGTAGAAAGTGGCAGATTGAGGAACATTGATACCAAAATATCTGAAGTAATTAAGTATCTTACAACGAAAAAATGAGGTCATGACTGCAGCACTCATGTTGACCTTTCTTGCCTTGTCTGTGTTTGCTATTATGAGTTCAGGGTTAGTAGTTTCTATCCAGTGAGCTACCAAAGCCTCCCACACCTTTGAACAACCACAGCCCTGTATTTACAGTAGAGACTCCAGTCTGGGTATGTCCCTGACCTGTCTTTATGTCCTATTGAAGACTACAGGACCTTCAGATGGTTTAATATGTCCCTGGTTTGCAGGAGGCCGGAAAGCAAGCTTAAATAAACTTACTCTAGAATTTATGGGTCCTGAGAGCCATGCCAATTTTTCATGGATTGCCTACTGAGAATGCCTGCATCCACCTTTACTGAAAAAATCCAGATGTAGTTTACACCTTCTTTTGAATATCTGTGGAAGCTGTTTAAGTGAACACAACCATTTCCAATATTCTGAGTTCAACCGCTAAAGCTATTCTGTAGACTGTGTGGGTTCCTTAATCCCGTCTATAGATTTGGCAAATCTATAGATTTCGGCGTACATGTCAAAACACATTAGTAAGATTAGCATTTACCGAGGCTTTCACAGCGTCTGGCTGCTTGTATTTTTACTAAGGAGAGACTGAATGTGCCTAGCTGTGTTGCAGGGCCGGTTTTATAACAGCTCTCATTAAGGTCAGTGTTACGTAACGCAAAAATGAGGTGAATTGCAACTACAGCTTGTTTTCGCTTCTTAGCCAAAGGACAGAACGCTAGATCAATATTAGCATGCTCTGGGTGTTTTTGAACCTGATAAAGCAGTGAGCAGTGCAGTTTCTGTATTTGTGCGAGAGAAGATACAAAGCATTTTGAGTCTAAAGCATGTTATATGTGGAGAAATATCTGTAACAATATAAGAAGGTCTATTTCTATTAGAACTGTGTTTTAGTCTGGTGGCATTATGTCTCATAACTGCTGCTTATGACAAAAGAATCTGCCTTCTATCCTATTCTGACAGCAGTTTGAAACACAAAAGCTATCATGGCGGATACACCTTTTTATACTTTTACCAATACAAGAACCACATTTCATTCCATATGGAACCTTTCAACGAATGGTTCATAAAGGCAATGTCTTTCAAACTGGTTATTCATTGTTTTGCTCCAAATCAACCCTTAATTCTTAACAATACAGTGTGGACTGTGTGTGTGTGTGTGTGTGTGTGTGTGTGTGTGGAGGGGGAGTCTTGAGGCCTGGATTGAGAACCATTGTTTAGCAGTAAACAATTAGTAATGTAATGTATGTATAACCATTATCAAATGTGGCCTTTTCTCCACATACCATTTATTTCTGTGAAAATATGAAAACAAACACACTTAAATACTTCTACCTATTTATTCAATAGCAGCTTTTCCAGAGTGTTTCAGCTAGGACTGCTTTTTAATTGGATGCAAGGTATGGTGGCCAATCAGAATGAAAATAATTTACATATGTCTTATTACAGTAATTAAAAGAGTCTCTATAATTCTAGTCATAACAAGAGGATAATGGTCCTGTAGAAATGAATTATGAGTGACTGTGTGGTTTATGAAGCTACAAAAATGTTCTAAGTGGATTTGAGGAAAATCGGAATCATCAGAATCAGAGAACTTTATTGACCCGAGAGGAAATTGCTTGGGTTTCTGATTCATGAAGAGCAAATGTAGGGTATGGCCTCTCTCAAGAACCATATTCGTAAATGAGGTATGCATGTGAAATTAGAGATTCATTCATTCATTAATAATATAAATATTGTCTACTAGCTACATGTTTTCCTTGACTGGTTCATCCAAGCCGAGCCTTTTAGGAATGTTTAGTTTTTATTGCATTTGTACAGCATTCGACCGTGGCTTTTCAGCTCAGACTGTCCTCGTTATAAGGTTCAGTTCAAGACTGTGCATTCGCACACATTTTTACAAAGCACCTTGAAGCATGTCATTTCACCCCTGGACGTATGCATCCTCATGTACTCTCTGCAGTTAAAGAACGGAAAAAGTGAGTTGGGTGTGCTGCCGTCGAGCATTAAGTCTTACAGTGTAGCAAGCGACGTTCAGAATTAATGTAATTGTCTGGCTGTGGTTTAAGGGGAAAAGGTGGTAAAGTCTGTGGTTTAGTGTATGTACAAATGGTAGACCAGGAAAAGACCAACAGGACCCTCTGATGGAGCTTATGGTGTCATTTTTTTGTCAGACACAAATAAAAGATACTGGAAAAACCCATATGTGGTCACACACACACACACACACACACACACACACACAAGGTGGATGGTGTTCCAGGTGTCTACAGAGCATTTGATTTGAATAACTGCAGTAGTAGAATGTCTTTGTGGTCTATATTAACTCCTTAAATGTAATTTCTTTGACAGGCAATGTATTCACAGTATATACTATAAACATTGAGGTTTTATAATCATTAAAGTTTCTGAGTGACCTTTAAATGATTAAATCTGCTCATTTAACACTGCAGGAGCCCATATGTGAATCCCTCACCCTTCTAATAAGGTCAAATGAATTAATGTCCTTGTAATCCCCCAACAATTGGTATATCCACCCACAAATGTGTTTATTCATAGCAGGTGTTGCTTTGCTTTACAGGTCATTTACAGAACAAACCACTTCAGTTTAATAAGATATTTAGCACACACCTTTAGAGCATATCATTCATTTTAAAGGATTAAAAAAAAAAATCAATTCGTATTTGGGTGGAGCATGAATAAATCCATTCATATTTGAAGAGCGAGCCTTTACATGGATTTTTGCCTGATTTTCCCAATTAAGCCATATTCAAACTCCATTGTATGAGACTGCAAGGCTTGGAGGGTAAAGGCTACCACATGCTTCCTCTCAATCATGTGACGCATCATTGAACACCTCAGCACGCTTGGACGTGAACACGAATTTTCAATCCTGTTACATCAATTAGCAGATGTCTGGTTGGATAAAACATTGCATTGACTAGTGAGGGGAAATAGGAGAGCCATGCCACATCCAACCTACTCAGAGAGGTGCTCTCCTAGCTTTGAATGTCTGTGGATTGAGCTTTGCATCTAGTTTAGCCTAATTGTTAAACAATGCCACATCTACATAACTGAACTCCATTTGCACAGTTTAGTCAAATCTATTACAAATATAATTTGACTCTGGGTTTGACACAGTGATACTTGTTAATGTAGGCAGCTTTTATGTGGATTCTCACAACATGTACTGCCTACTGCTGCACTGCCAAAGTCAATTGTTTGCTTCTGGTGAGCACAGCTGAAATCTTTATTAGCAGTAGCTGTGGGGAGTGTGTGTGAGTGTGTGTGTGTGTATAGTCCATCTCTGAGGAACTGTAGAACAGGAAACCAGGGGAGTAGCAGGTCCCTCAGCTATCAGCTCACACTTTAGACAAATTGATCGCTACATTGAGGAAGCCTTGACCCTGCCGTTAGAGGACTACTGCATGAAAACACAGCAAAAACCTGGAATACTCATCGCGGGCATGCCAGGATGCTGGACATTAACTGTTTCAGTACCAGCATCATGCAGAAGTCCTATCATTTCCTCAGCATTTTTGAAAAGCTGTGGGTCATTACTTGCTCTTATGTCAGGTTTCTGGATAAGCAGCTCTTTTATAATACCGAGCTTAACCTCTTTAATAAGTAGGTCAGAAAAATACACCTGATTTTCACTGGTGCACCTCTCCTTCAGTGCACTAGCAGCTGGAAACCTTTCCATATATGGACTTCCTTCCCTGTTTACATATTACAGCATTTTTCCTCATTTGTCCTACTCTTGGCTCTGAACCATGAAAGTAAGAGGCTTAATTGTACAGGGAAATTCCTGATTAGGCCACAGTGACTGGGTTTTACGGCCTCCCTCCGCACCGGTCTAAGCCTGGAAAGCAGAAGCAGCAGATACACATGTTTACATCTGGCAAACAGACTTCCACTCACACAGACGAGGAAGGTGAGGAAAAATGATTGGACTGGAAACAGGAAAAGATGTTGTAATTTCTAGAATTACGCTCTTTGAAATAGTTTATTTGCTTGAATATAAAGCTAAATATTATGTGGAGTTTTCTGAACCCTGTACAAATATAATTACACATTTATATAGTAATTACCTCTGAATAAAAAATGTATTTATACTAAGTACATTCAAATTAGATTTCATTTTTAATTTTGGGGGGAATTTTTTTTTTCTTCTGGCAAAACATGAAAAAAATATAGTCTTATACTTCAAAATACAACCAGTTTGATCGTTTAGGCTCTTTACTTTAAGCAGATCAGCTTCATTAATTTCCGTAGGCTGTGAATGAGGAATAATTTCATTATTTTTTAATCAATTGTGATACCCTTGACTCCAATATTCTGTAAACAACAACACTTAAAATCTTCAAATGTGTAGCTGTTTAAGACCTATCAGTGATCATTTAGATAGAAGACGTATATGCATACAAATGATCATATGTGGATTTAAAGGCCCTTAGAACTGGTCAGTGGAGCAGTATAACTCTGGAGAAATGGAACTCAAGCTTTGGGATGGGCTGGAGTGACATATATCTGATCCAAAAGGAATCGTCCCACACCAGTACCTGACCTTGCAAATGCTTTTTAGGCTTTGGGTGCAGTCAATTCTAACAACGATGCTTGAACTGCGTTAAGAATAGCCTTTACATAAGATTAGTGCATAAATGACAGCAGCAAATTGGAGACAAATGTGGAGAATTCCCCATCACTGGTCTTGATTTTGGTAGAAACACTGGAGAACCAGTGTCTATAAACTTTTGGACACTGTGTGCTTTTACCTGGACAAAAGCTAACAATGCTTTACTTCAGCATAGGCTTATGCTACTGTGCCTTCTGTACATGAAGAATTTCTGTATAATTAATTCTCTTTGTGCTAAGCACACCCTGCCAGTCAAGAAGCTCATGCCCCGCCCCTAGGATTTCAACCCACAGACTGAGCCACCATACAGGTATCTATAAAATTCCCAATGATTTCCAGGAAATCGACCCAGTAATAGCAACTAAGGAAATGATTAATAATGGGGGTGGGTGGAAAAGGAGGCTGAGTAAGTTTTGTGTAATCATTCCCAATGTTGTAATATGATAATATTTACATTTTCATGAGAGATGACAGGCTGTGGCTCTTGGATTTGTGTAATGTCTCTGTGGCGGAGAGAACGAGAGACAGACTATGTGTGTGTGAGAAAGAGTGTATATGTGTGTTGCCTCAAACCATATGGCTGACTCTCAGACATTTCCAGTCCCCCACAGTATTGACTAAACACAGGAATATGAAGCCGCCTGGCTCAGTGACCTGATTTGTCATCCTTCTTACCACAGCTGCTAGCCCTGGCTGTATAGCCCGACAGCTAGATTTAGCATATCAGACTAAATTGTTGGGCTGAGGAATGTAATCACACTTGTGAATATGCAACTTTAGACATATAGCATTGTGCCTAGATTTAGCATATTAGACTAAATTGTTGGGCTGAGGAATGTAATCACACTTGAATATAGTGAGGATAGTCTTAGCAGGTTTGTGCAGTGCACGTCAAACAAAAGTGTTTATTCTAGTCCTGATTATTTAATTCATTGACTTTTTTTCAGATTTTAGAATAGCAGTTCAGTCAATCCAACTGTATCCAACTATATATACAGTTAACTCCCGTCAATTGCAGGGGTTATGTTCCAAGAGCACCAGCATAAATTGAAAAACTGCAAAGATATGTGGAAAAAATATGCCTAAAAATTGTAAACCCTAAATATCCCCCTAAATATGCCACTTACTACATTACTCTTCAAAATGTAACTGTAAATATGTATCTATACTGTATAGTGCACACTGAACTGCTGTCTCCTGCAGTGCTAGAATGTAAAAACTGATGTTACTCCTGTATAGAGTTGTACTGTAATTCATGCAAGTGTTTTCTTTAGTATAAGCAGGGCAAATACAGTAATGAATTAATTTAGTTTGCTGTAATAAAAATACAGGGCTTTATTAAAGACAAAACATCAAACATAAGAACGCTTAAAATGCTCTACTTTCACCATGCCAAAATTCGCTTTCTTTAGGTTCTCTGGACAATAACAAAAATGTGTAGCCATGTTGGAAATGTAGATGAAGTTACATTAAAATTGCAATGTTAAAAAAGATGTAATTTATGCATCAGAAATTATATATTGCCACAATAAGAGCTTCGACGTCCTGGCCTCATGCACTATGCCCCCTTGTCCTCTTGTTGGTTGTTTATGTTTGGGTGCGGCCCTACATGTTTGGGTGTGGTCCAAATAAATGTGTATGTAGAAATGTAAACAAATGCTTTAAAGGATTTTGGGAACTACGTTTTATAACATTGTAAACAATTTTGGATATATAGACATTTCTTTTCTAGTCATTTCTTTGGAAAACATTACTATGAAAAGCCAGTGACAATATTTAAATGCTTTAAATGTACATTTTAGCAAATAAACTGTAATTGCATATTAAAAGATGCAGAAGTGTGTTTTTTGTAAAGGACATGTGTTTATTACATTCATTCATTTTCTGAGCTGCTTATTCCAACCGGGGTCATGGGGAGTGTTGGAGCCTATCCCAGCACACACAGGACAAAAGGTGAAGAAACACAGGTCCATTCCACGACACATTTACACACACTCACACATCGAAGGAATTTAGCATCTACATTTATTGACAAAGAGTGAACTTATGAAGCACTTGAATAGTAGTGTTTTACACTGAATTAATTTGTCATCATTATTTACATATGGATTAGCTCTGGCCACATAGCCTTTACAGCATATCATACTAAATTGGTGGGAAGACTAATGTAAGTTAACATATTGTTGCTGTTTTGCTAAGTTAATTTCCTCGTACACCATAGTGTAAAATATAATAAACTGTTAAAAATGGCCCAGAAGTACTTGGGTGTGAATATCATTATATTTTAACGTATAATAAAGCTACAGAGAATATTATATCTGTATTATAGGGATTAGAGGATTTGTGATGTGCACTGGCAGTTAGAAAACGCTATTGTTGTTGTTCTTGTTGTTATTCTAGTCGGTCCTTATCGTTACTTTCTTTACACTAAGCTTAATCCTTCACACGTGAGTGTGACTGAGGGATGCCCTTAAAAAATGACCATAACTTCCTTCTATTCCCTCCACTTAAACGCTGTATGATGCTTTTTGTCCTCCTTATATGAGGAAATACCTCTTTCTGGCCTTATCTTGAGGTTAGAACTTTGACCTTGCTGTTGGGAATGGCTAGTGAGTGAGATTACATCAGCAGGTGGAGGTTTGCAACCTGGTGACCTCTGCAGGGTGGTGATTCACTCCTTTCCCTCACCGTACTGGACACACCCTTTGTCCTGGAAACTCATGACATTGTGCCGGGGGTGTCGTGCATGTGTCTAACTGCTTCGCAAAGTGTGCTGCAAGGAAATTCCTTTGGGTTCATATCAGGCTCCTAGAAATCACTGCTGGTGAATTCCTAGCTAGTGGAAGTACAAATATGTGCTGTTCTCTGGCAGGCTGTGTATTGACTCACCCAGTCAAATCCAGAACGGGCAGTTTGAGCCTGTGTTTTTAAAGAATGTCAGATGTTTCATCATAAAACCTTACAATATATTAGTATCATCTACTGTAACTGGTCACACAATTCTCTATCAAATCCATCGTTTCACCAGCAGATTTCATTCCAGTTTTGTAATTCTCTTTTTAATTTGCCCCAAAATATTCACCAAATCATTATGCAATAAACAAGCAAGTAAATAAACAGTGTTCTGATATATTAGTAACAGATGCTATTTTATTCAATAAAAGCTTATAGGGTCAGTTTCATGAACAGGGATTAAATCTAATCCTGGATTATATTTTTCTTTCAACAAACAATCTCAGTTCAGAGTGTTTTTTGGTCCAGGCTCTCTGTTTGGAACGTTAGCTGTTGAAGATGTGTCACTCAATATTTTGTGTTTTTTCTGGGAACATAGGCAAGTTATCAAATTAACAATACTGCTATCTGCTTGAGATTTGATTAAAATGTTTCATTAAATATTAACAGATTTTCCAGACATTGTGGACTGTAATTCTCCATCATTCTGGATACATTTAAAATTACACATAGCCTTATTACAGGCATTAAATACCTGTTTCTTTAACAAACTCCCCTTAAACAGCTGAAAATCGTGACTACATTCGACCCACAGACCCACTAAAGATAAAAGTGCCAGAACTGTTCTCTGTGTGGTGCCTTGTAAGAAGCAGGTTTGACTTTTCAATGATTCTGAAAATAACCTTTTTAGATTATATGTGTGAAGCTGCAGAACTGGTTTAAAGCAGCAGTCCCCAACCTCCTCTGCACTATGGACCAGTTAAATGCAAAACAATATTAACGCTATAGATATAACCAAAAGCAAAGTGTGTCAAAATACAACTCACCATTCCGCTGAATAAGTGGGAGCCCTGTACTTATTTTAAGTAGAAATCCTGATGTTGTTTAAATGCAGATTTCTTTTTCTTGGAAGTCGAAGTTTCTTCTTCTGTCTCCTCCTTGGGCCTTTTCCCTTTCCAAAAAAGCTGCCAAAAGATGTTTGTTGTTTACTCATTTTTGCTAGCTTTGTGCGCTAAGCATTTTTTCAAAATAAAAGACTCTGATATTCTGGTACCAAATGACTCATGAATTGATACCAGACTGTGGCCCGGTTGCTGGGGATCTCTGTTTACAAAATGATTAACCACATAATATAAAGGTGTTTTGAAGAATACTAAGCTTGGTCAGGAATCTTTCCATCGTGCAAATTTTTTTGGTCAGGAATCTTTCCATCGTGTTTTTTTTTTTCACACAGTATTATGTATATTCAAAACTGTTCTTTCTGGAAATGAAATGGTTCTTCTACAACAAAGCTCAAAGAACCTGTTGAGATTTTGGGTCCCTATTGGGTATGATAGCCACATTACACCAAAAAATAGTGTTCCTACTTCCGTTTGTGGTTTTATTCACCACATCTAGAAATATCAGTACACACGATATGTATCATAATATTCATATATCATGAGTTTTTCCCCAAGGTTTACTGAAATTTATTTTTTTTTTACTTTCTACATACTGCACTCTAATCCATTTTTACACTGGAAAGGGAAAAGAAGAAACCCATTTTAGTATTAAATGGGTGATTTTTAATAAATAAAGTAATATAGTAACAAATAAACTACTCTTTCTGTTTTGGTTTCAGTCCCTCCAACTAAACATTCAAGAACTGCTTAGGAGCCATTGTATGCAGGAGTGTATGGTGGAAACTGTCTGGGGTTTTTCTGTATTATCCTTGATAAAAATCTTGTCTATTTATTTGCAGATCCTCAAAAACAACACTGTTTGTGCTTTCCACATTAAGTGGACACATGAAGTCCAGAGTTATGGACAGAGGATGAACGGTAGACTCGTCTGGTTTGTGCTGCTTTCACTCTTTATGCCAGGTGTCTTCTCAAGCCTGGTGCCCTGCCCACGCCATGCGCCCTGCCTGCTTGACTTTATAAGGCATTTCCTTCTGTATCTGTGTGTGTTTGTGTAGTGATGTCATATCACCCAAGAAGTGTGTGTGTGTGTGTGTGTGTGTGTGGCAGGCGGCCGGAGAGCCGAGAGGGAGGGATTTAGCAGGAGAGGAAAGTTCACGGCTGGGTTTCTATCAACGCGGGGTAATCTGTGCTTGCATCAGCCCTCTACTGTTTTCTCCACCTGATTATAAAGTCATTGGGAGTAATGCAGAATAAAGGCTGCAGTGTTGCATTTGATCAGATAGACTAGACTCACATACAGACAAACTCATGCATGCATGCAGAAACAGGTACATGCACATGGACTCATGCACCCTTGCGCTCTCACATGAGAATGGTACATATGCACATGCTCCTGTGTTTTATAGTGCATAGTCATTGCAAACAAGAATATATGCATATATGCACGTTCACTTCTGACACTCGGGTTCTGCAAACACACAGCCAGAGGCCGACAGACCTTCCATTCTCGCGGCTGGCCACAACTGGCCCGAAGGAATGTGAAAAATGTGCTTGAAATTATAAAAGGGGATTAGCAAGAGGCCTGCCCCGTCAGTGGCCAAATATCTAATGATAAGCCTGTTAGGTCTGGGGGGCCAAGGCCAGGCGTGGAGATTTGCAGCACCGTGAGGCAAGTACATTTTGTTCTCTCTGTCTTCCCTTTCTATAGCCTCTGTTTGCTTTAGCACTTAGTGGCTTTTTTATGTGGGTCATTGTGACTGCATCCTTGTTCAGCGCTCGCCTGATGTAGCTGGTTTGTTTGGTTTTGTGCGTCTCTGCAGCCCGTCAAACCTCCTGCAACCTGCTGCCCAGAGGACAGATCGTTTTAGAGATTTCATAAACATCAACGGTGAGGCCGCGATTAATCTTTTATTTGACACAATACTGTAATCAGGGCTGCAGAAACACTGTGCAGATACTGGGGCATATGTTTAGCTTTGTGTCTTAGCGAATCTTTTGGTTGCACACTATGCACTACGAAACCAAACCCCTTAATTTGACCCCTTAATATAACCTTAATTTTTGCCTTAATTTTCAGGAAAGTAAGGAGAATTAAGTGGAAAAGTGCACAGATTAAGGCTGATTAAATAAATCTACTGAATTTTCCCCTTATTTTTAAAATTTGCCCCTTAAATAACTGAGCCTCCTGAAGAAAATGCCATATGTTTAG
>JBBKCR010000128.1:7616729-7627987 GCA_037577295.1 Ladigesia roloffi | reverse complement strand
AATGATTTATAGTTGATACTGATTAATTTATAATAGTTAATGAATAATTTGTCACAGTTACTGAATAATTTGTAGCAGTTACTGAATAATTAGTCTTAAGTTTGATCATTTAAAGGGAGCTGTGAGTTCAAAGAAATAAGATACATAAAATCACTCCAAGCACATGCACAGGAAGCTCGCTTTAAGATGCTTCACACATGGATGTTGCTCTCACGGGGTCAAGATCAAATGATCTGTTTCATCTGTTTCGGTGCTGCAACTGTGTTTGCTGAGACTAATTTTGACAAACGCTTTTATCATTAAAAGAACAGAGACTTTATTCTTTTCATTTTGTTTTGCACCGAAAAGGGTGCCTTAACTGATTAACAGCTAGAAAACAGCAAGTCCATCACATGCCATAAAGCCTTAAATCTGTCTCACATGAGTCTTTTAATGGTTCCTATGCACTCTTCTTGCAATTTGTTTATGTATTTCTCACTCATAGTGCAACAGGCTGACAAACTTCCCCAAAAGTGCAGATTTTAAATGTTCTTTTCATGACACATTTGTATTTGGAAGCAGATACGGTGATTTTTATCATGATTATCATGATTTGAACGGGAACATTATTTCTTGGCATAGCCTTGTTTTGTGTAAAGAAAAATGTCCAGTTTTTGACGTCAAAACTATTAGGAAAGTATTGGCAGACTTGAACCTAACAATTTAGAAAATAAATCTAGTGTAGATGTTTCATTTCTAAGTAATTCATTTAAATATGCAATTGATATCACAAAATGGCAATAATTCTAGATATCGAAGGTCCATGTCAGTTGCTACAAAGTTTTGAGTAGAGCTTTTATTTCCTAAAGTGCAGTACAGTGCAAAAATCTCATGTACCTGTTAAAATAATATTTACGGTTGAGGTGAGCACATTATTCAGTGGTTTTATGTGGAGTATATATCAATGTGTTTCTTGTGTAAGCACAGTATTGCTTGTAGTTTCCATCAGAAACCTGGTTTGACTCAATCAGATTCAGAAATCCAAAATTAGCTAAAGGAACCCGAGGAGGAATCTGGAACAACTTCCTTTTTTAAAGCAAAACAATTTATTTTATGTTAAGTTTTCAAGCAGAACAACACTTTATCTCATACTGAGGAAAACGGCTTTAAACAATTTTCATTTGTGCCTGAAACATTTCCACAGTGCTACAGCTCTCAGTGGTCACCAGTGTGCACCCACGTGTTCTCCATGTCCATCACTATATCACTTTGCCGCCTACTTTGACATCTGCAATACCATTTATGAACCAATTTCCAAGCAAACGACACTTCCACACATACCTGGCCTTTAAAAGCAGCTATAAAGGGAGGATGTTTTGCCCCAAGAAATTCAGATCGAATCATTGCAGGTGGGCTTATATACATAGACATGGCCTGGAGGCGCCCGGAAACAAATCATCCTCATTCACTTTAAAAGGCTTTATACACATTAAAGGCCTTTTTTGAGATTGGAGCTCTCGCCGTTCTCTTTCAAGACGCATGCCTTGAGCTGCAGGGCGGCCCGGGCCAGACAGTGGCGGTGGAGGATAGTCATACTTCATTACAGATAAGAGCTCTTGGCCCTGTGTTTGAGAAGAACACTTAACGCAGTGTGACCTGCCCACAGGGTCACGACCCAAGCAGCCAGGCCTTGTGTGTGCAGGAAGAGGTCAAGGGTCATGCCTGTTTGTCTGCAGAAATGTGAGGGAGCCCAAAACTAGCATGAGCAAGACCCTATTTGTGACAGAGGGAATAAATGGATGGCTTGATAACATGCTGTATTGACTTCATGTCAGTGTTTAATGCTTAGTTATTGCTAAAAGGCATTGCTCTTTACTGACACAAGGAACGCATGAGCAGCTTGCAAGAAATGAACTCACCGCGAAGTGTGTATCAGTATTTTGTAGGTTTGTATCTCGTGTTAACATTACACCACGTTAATTCTCTTGTTTCATTAAAGATTTATTTTTTAATGATCTAAAGGAATGATTTCCTCGTTCTTATTAACAAACCATCCAGAGGGGGATTTTATCAGTTTAGTGGTAAATATGTCAACAAAGGGATTTCAAAACAGTTCCACACATACCTGGCCTACTGATTCCTGTTTATTTCTGGTGGTGAATAGAACCAGAAGTCACATCTACAACACAAATAAAGCCTTATTTCACTCTCTGAAACCCCCAGTGAACATTGAGCTTTTAAATGTAATGTTAATACTTTTTATTTATGGCATTCTGCATGTCCCTCTTTATCTTTGGGCCAAAACCTTCTCAAAATAATGGTAAAACAATCCAGCAGTATAGTCTTTACGATTTCATGTAATAAGTTCTTGTGTAAAAGCTTTTAGACATCTGGTTCTACTGTGAATACTTTTGTCTCAGAAACCTGTTAGATTGACTGGCTTTATCTTTGTGGAATTTGTTTATATTTACAATGTAATCATGCGGTATTTTGAAAAAATGCTGCAATTCCTTTCAGCTCTGGGAAACACCTTGAATGAACGTACTTTCCATCATGTGGAGGTTTATCCACCTTTTAAAAAAGATCTTTATACCTCTCATTTATATTTACATAGAATGTCAATCTTAGTAAGGTTTATTGTGGTTGTGCTGGTCATCACCTCACTGAATCTTGCATGTCTTGTTGGAAAATACCGTCCGTGTTTGTTGGTATTTCCTCTTTAACTGAATGGATTGGGGAAATTCCTTCAAACACATTAGCATGTAAATAAATGTCAGGCTAGTCCAGCATCTAGATTTTTCCACTCATAGTCATTGCCTGGTAGACTGTCCTTTATGATATTTCTGACCACGTGTTTCTTTGTTTGTTTGTTTGTTTGTTTATTTGAGGAGTGACCTTGAGTTTGTAGAATCAAACATATCATTATTATATTAATGCTCTTATGAAACTGCATGGGGCATTTTGAATGACAGCACAGGGCACACAAGCGAGAGAGTAAACATCCTTATAATGATTAAAGAGGTGTATCAGCACTTTCAGATGGTGTGATATAATTTACGGAGAGAAGGAGTTCTCATCTGATTGGGTGATCCTTAGAATTGGCTCATTTTTGTGAAAATTACCATTTAACCCCCCTGCAAGTACTTCAAAAGGGGTAATCAAGAACCCAGCGGGGTCTTAATTCGGGTCAATGGATCTTGATACTAGTTTAATTTCCATGCAGTACTGGTCAGAGCAATTACTTATTTTCAGGGAAATAGTGTCTGCTCCACAGCAGTTCATCTGTTTATCGCACTGAGGATCTTTATGTTTTGGTGTTAGTGTGTCTACCCTGGTTTTGAATGTGCATGTTTGTTGTGCTGTTGACTTTTTATCTGAGGATTTTACTGAATGTCTATACATATTATACTTTATATTCATTTGACAATTTGAAGATGTAGTTTAACCAAAAAAAAAACGCCTTACTTAGAATTCATAACATTATCTCTGAAAAGGCAGCATATAATATTTTTCCTAATTTCCACTTAAATTATCCACAGAACGATGTCTGAAATGTTCATGAGGGCTGTGTAATGGACACACACACACTTGCACTGATCCCTGTTGGCATTAACAGTCATCGATATAACTTTGAGGGACTAAGTAGTGCAGGTATCACTCTGCAAATGTATATACTTCATGCACAAAATGTATGTAATTTTATAGAGCAATGCATTAATATGTTTACCACATGCTAATATTGATTCTAAAGATAGTGGAGATTATCAACTAACTTACACACCAGATTATAACTGGGAATACATGCATTGTTTTCTACTTCTACTTCCATGGCCATACAGATATTTGAAGGCAAACATAGTTTAGAGTATCTTCCCTGGGCTGTCTGTTGAACCATCACCAAAGTATCCAATTATAGCTAAGCAATACTGGCTGATTTGAAATGACAGTTAAGAATCTGTCACCATGCTCATGTCATCTCAGTGATATATACAAAAAAATCACCTTTAAAGTGCATACAAATAAGTAATATTTGAAACCAATAACTACAGGAACCACACAAGGACTCAAATTTTAGCTACAGTGTAGCATCACTAATGTGCAGCACCAAAATTACTGTGATGCTAATGGAGACTTCACATGGTAAAATATTCAGCCTGCAAAATTAGATGTTTAATTTACTAGCATGGTTAATTACTTCATTAAAAATGAGTGATATGCTGCAATATCTCCTGGTTATATCTCATGCAAAAAAAAAATCAACTTCAATGTGAATAAAAAATAAATACAATTAGATTGTCAAGCTGTTGTTAACACAAGGACACATTGTGTCATTCATATGAAGAATAAAAAAACACTGTGATGGTAATAGCCTCCCTCCCACCCCCAAACCTTTTGAAGATCTTCAGTCTGATAAAGTAAGTGTGTGTTCACAAAAATGTAAATCATGTAGTAAAATATCCAACTCCCTTGAATGATATTTTGGTCTGTAAAGCCGGTCCAAAATGTCACTTGTAGCTACAAACACACCCATATTTTGGGATAGGTAAGGTCAGAAGCTAGTTAATGTTCTGAGCCAGTTTTTCCTGTTGAAATAATTTACATCGCTGTATTTATTGTAATTATGCTTGGTCATACCAACACAATTTACTGATATGAACTGATTTAAATTATAATGAAACATTTTTATCTTTTTAGCTTATAATGTTTTGCCCTGCCATTTTCTATGAATGGAACACAGTATATTTTAATCTTTATATTTCAACAAAAAATAAGTTGGAACAATTCAATTATTTGCTACCATTCTCTAATAACTGAACCCTCTAGTCCTAGCCTCGCACTAGAAAACCCAGGCTAGGATAGCACTACCTTGGCCCTTGCTGTATCATAAAGATGTGTATCTCTGGCCCTCTCCCTGCCTTTAATGAAAGTGTGAAGCCCAGCAAGGGGAGGCCCTCTGCTAGTACATGACATCTTACACTGCCACACTGGCTGTGTGGATAAAATAATTCTGGCGAGGAAGCAATAACACATTGACATAATTCTCAGCAGATGTGAGCGTGCCTCAGCAAGTTAACAAGAGTCCATGGGGAGGGCCCACAGCAGCAGTCATAACAATCTGTGCCTGGTGTGCTGGCTTGTGCTGGGCCATGGAGACTTGGCAGCAGAATTTCAGGGTTCAGCCGAGGTCCAGCCATGGCTTTACTGACTCAGGAGACAACTGGCATAGCACAACTTAGAGGAACGATGTCAGACTTTAATAAGGAGTCAACCCCACTGTCCCTTTTGGATCTTTTGAGGCTCTGGCTCACGATATTGATTTTTGCATTCAGAGAAGGAACACTATTGCGGATAATTACAAAAGTGACCCCATGTTTCTTTCGCTTGCATCATCCATAGTTCTGTCTGTACTCATGCACATTTATTAGTAAGTAAGTAAATACATGTTAGCTATTTTGCACATTTCTGAACCAACTCTACTATGTGTTTCTCAATAAAATGCACTCCCTACATACAATCTTTAAAGAGAAGCTGGATTTCATATTAACTGAAGCTATATGCAGATAAATAAGGCATTACAATATGTATAAGGACAAAAAGAAACATCTATTTTCAGCATGTTTTTCGCATTTTTTCTTGATTAGGTAAAAACATGTTTGAACACAAAGTGAAATTGTACTTTTAGAGTTAATTGGCATTGATTTTTTCTGCATGGGTATTTTTGTTTACTTTTAATTCTTTGTTTTCATGTTATACTTTTTTTTACTCTTTTATCTATGTAAAACACACACTGAATAACCTCTGTGTATGATGTGTGTATATGTACTTTAGAAATAATCCTGCCTTGCCTTGTCTTGCCTACAAATTCAGCAAATAGAAGGTATTTCCATACCACTGAAAATGGTAAAACACTTAGTTTAGTTTAATGGGTTTCTGGTGGTACTTGTATGGACGTCATACATTTTATTAATGTGGAAACTATATGCAATTTTTTAATCAAGCAAATATGATATTTGATTTTCAATGACAGTGTGCACTTTCTAACTCAGTGGTTTCGTTATGTAAACAGAGGCCTTATAACAACAAAAGCATTATTATTATTAATAATAATAATATTATTAATAATAATAATAATAATAATAATAATAATAATATTAAAACAATAATAATACTTATTATTATTATTATTATAATATTCAACCTGTAAATAAACTATTTGAATAAATTAATGGAATTTGTAACAGTTAGCCTAGCACCCTCTGCTGACCACAATACAACACTTACGCAGATTTTTACCACATTTGCCCCTTGATGAGGTAGAGTTCGGCTCCAAAACAAAGTGCGTGTATCGAGCTGGTTCACATGTTCATCTGCAATTGTTAGGATGAACGGACCACTGACGGACCACCAGTCCACGCGAGCTCATCTTAGGTGGTTAATGATATAAAGTTAAGCGACCATGCTGCTTTAATCCTGTGTCGGGACACATGTAGTACCAATAAAGCAGCTGGAGAAGGGTTTCACAGAAGTAAAATGATTTAATGAGAGTTTTCCAGGGAAACCGAGCCTATTAGACACTGCAGCCCATCTCCAGTCAATAAAATCAATTAGATGTGTGGCATTGCTGTGCTATGAATAGAACAGGTCTGTTACTGGTTCTCAAAGACACCATGACTCAAGGTCTTATCTATAGCACCTAATGTGTCTGCAGACATGCAGATAAATAGAAAAAGCATATTAAAATTGCAATAATAATATTATACTGATAGCATCTGAATAACTGAATACTCCTGGACTATCCCAACATCTTAAGTGCCATGTAATGTTTCAGGAACATTAACAAAGGTCATTATTTTTGTCTTGTTTGTGTCTCTCGTTATGTTTTGTTATGGCAATAACGGTACAATAATAATGGAAACTGTTATTTTTACTTTTTGGTTCAACTTGGATTGGCTTGGATTGAATTGGATTGGAGACCAAAGCCATTAGATGTTTAAATTAACTTGAATGTCCTTTATAAACTAGAAAAAAAGATATAATTTTATTTATGAAACTTAAATGGCGGGAGTTAAATCGACACAGAGATCTCTTTTTTATCTCTTCATATTAAACGTAACTATGGGGAAGTTCATTCAAAACTTTGTGCAAAAGGACAGAAGTGAGAAATAGAGAGAGAGATTGAGAGAGAACGAGAGAGAGACGGAGAGAGAGAGAGAGAGAGAGAGAGAGAGAGAGAGAGAGAGAGTGGCAGAAACGTGTGAAAAGGGCAAAAATGTATAGGCATCTCCTGAAAAGTAGAGCTGTTGTTTGATTTTCCTGCTTTTGGACTGTAATTCAGTTCTCTGACCGAAGCCTGGGTCCTGATGCCCGGTCCCGGGCGCGGGGTCTTCCCCCACCGGCGGATCGGAATGTGAAATCGCCATTTCACCCCCTCACCCTCTAATTGTTGTAAAAAATTATTTGTGAAATTGCTTTCCACCAGGAGAGCTCTCCATGTCAATGCTGGCACATGGCCTCCCTTTCACAAAAGCACCAACACGGAACAAACACACACTCACTCGATCTCGATACTTGTTTTTATAAGGTGTTAGGACACGTATAAACACAAACACCCTTCAGAGAAACGTCGTTTATTGTATTTGTTCAATTCCGTTATTTGCTTTTTAGAAATCTTTCATTCATTTATTTATCCCGTTCTGATGGGATTGTAAGAATCAGCGGCTGTGATTTTTTGGCATTTTATATATCCATCTTTAAGAAGATGACTGGGCCAAATTCGCGCCTCAACTGAAACACATATTGACAATCAAACCTTTGTTTTAACTCTTTAAGGCCAAATTCATCAACCTGTTCAGCTCTGATTTAAACAGGCTTTAAACATCTTTATGCTGAGCCTCCAGGAAACGCGTTAGTGATGACGCTTTTTAGGTAATAACAATCATTTTGACGATATCAAAAAAATTGCAGTTTGTACAGTTCCCCAGCTCCTCAGTTCGAATTTGTGTGTGATTTTTCCGTTCGAATTCTGAAATGAGAGAAACAGTGTTTGTGACGAAAATAAGAGAATGGTAGAGTTTTATGTCTGAGGTCGTCTTGAATAAATGATAATCTACGAAAATTTAAGCAATGGTTTCTATTTCTTAGCCCGCAGAGATGCAGAGTGTGACACACGTGATCTACGACTTTCAGTCCACTGCGACAGTTTCACTCCACACGACTAAAGAACATTGTCTATAATCCTCTACATAAGCACAGAACCTTATATTCACAAGCACATCTTAAAATAGTATTTGTTCATCTTATAACATGATATATGTATAATTATAATATTATAATATATATACATATATATGTGTAATGAAATTAAATGTGCGTGTTACTTGTACGTTCCTCAGCCTATGTGTGTTGACTTGCACATTTGTGTGTGTGTGAGAGAGACGGAGAGAGAGAGAGAGAGAGAGAGAGAGAGAGAGAGATTAGCGCTCGCACTGCCATCCACCTCCAATCAGTAATGAATGAAAACGCCATTTAACATAGAGTTTGTTTGTATTCGTTTGTGCGTGTAGCTGTGTGTGCGTGTTTGTGTGTGTTGCTTCCTCTCTGCTTAAACCTATTGGTCGACACTTCCTAAGCCCCGCCCCCTTTCTCTCTAAGCCAGTACCCCCTCCATATTTTGTTCCAAAGTTGGGCCAATTTAACTCCCGCCAACCGAGAGTGAAAGCAGCTACGAGCTCTAACACACACTTCACTCTCCCTCTGTCATACACACACACACATACACACACATTTCGTCCACACACCGTCCACCCCGCTGTCCTAAAAGCTTTGGTCCCCTTCCCCTCTGCCCTTCACTCTCCACTCCTCCCTGTTTCTTTTTCATCCAGAGACCCCTGTCACTTCCCCTCTCCTCCTGGGCACAGTGGCTGGACTTTCGCTTTCTGGCTCATTAGTTTTGGTTTTTTCTTCTTCTTTTCTGAAATACTGGACCTGTTGTCATTTTTCTTCCTTCACAAGGCGAAGCTGGACATATCTGTGTGAGCGCTGACTCTGAGTAAACTTTGATTTTTTTTTGTTTTTTGGAGTAGCTGGAATGGCTACTTTACCGGGAACGGTTCCTCGAATGGTCCGACCAGCACCGGGCCAGAACTACCCTCGCACAGGATTCCCCCTGGAAGGTAAAATTTAGCACTTCAGCACTTTCCTCATAAGAATATATATTTTTAAATGATCGTAAACATATATAAATACCTCTTCAAGTACATATAAATATATACTAGAATATTAATATGTTGTGTCTATACATAATATGCACATAAAATGTACATTTTGATAGCTTTGATAGCTTGCTTTTAATACGTTTCCCTCGAGAAAGCTTTTGGATTATTATATACAGCACATTCGTATTATATTAAACAGATACTAATAATATTATATAATTTAATATAACACTTTAGCTTTTCAGAAATATTGGGAAAAGTTAGTTTACAATAAAACTTCACCTTGAGTATTTCCCAGGTGTATCATTCGTTTTTTCAATGCTCCATTTCGTCAGTTGCCTGCAAAAGCTTGTCAAGATGTATTTCCGTGAACATTGGTGAACAAGCAGCACCTGGAATTCTGGGAATTTTCTCTGTTTATTTTAATTATTTTCTAGGCAGGGAAAACTCATCCGCATTATAATTTTTTTTTACTTTTTGAGAACGGAATGTATTATTTTTTCGTTAAGTGATTTTTTTTGTTTGCGAACTTGAAAAAGTACGTGTCCGTTTTTGTAACAAGTGAGAGGTGAACAACGCTGAACATTTCGGCACGGATTAAAAGAGCTAAGAGGAGAGAGAGTGACTTTCATTCTTGTTTTATGGATAAGATGGCGAAAGAATATTTGTGTCTGTAGATTTTATTATTTTTGTTCAAAGGAAATTCAGAGCCGGAAGTAAACAGTTCACACGCGATCTTTATTTTCCCGCGAGCTGATAATGTGAATTCTTACCGAAGGCGGGAACATTTCGTGCTTAAGAGGCGCTGAGGATAAATGAGCGCTCGAGCTCATTTACTGAAGAGTTCTGCAGAAATAAAACACACAGCTAAGAGGTGGCTCAAAGGATCACGCCAATATTTGCACGGCATGACTGGGAATAATCAAGCTGTAAAAGTGCAGCATCTTCAGAGGCTCTTGAATAGGAAATAGGTGGAGAGAGGGAGGAAAGGACAGAAGGATAGAGGGATAGAGGGTATGAGGGTAATGATAACACGATACAGGGCAAACACACGAACCTGGTGGGAGAAACGAGAATTCTGAGGATCTAATAAACACAGTTCTGACAGCGCTAGTGCATTTTAATATATTAATGAAAAATTACTAAATTTGATGAAAGGAGATACAGCACGAGTGATAAAAAAATGCAAATTCCGCACAGTTCACCGCTGCCCCCCGAATTAGCGTGACCCCCTCAAACGTTTTCGGGGCCTGAAAATGAGCGAGAACTCGGACACGTGCTTTTCACGCCAGCTTTAGTGAACTGCCCCTCCAGTCAGATGCAGAAGTTCAAGACAGATAGAAAAACGAGTTGTCGTGTTTTTCCTGTTACTCGTGTTTATTAATCATGCCCTAGAAAATTGCAGCGTCTAAAAGGTACATACAAAATAAAAGTTCCCTCACGATTCATTGCTTTGATTGAAGGTTCTAGGGGAAAATGAACATAACTTTTACAGCATGTCAAAGGGTGTAAATAAGAGGGCCTTCAAAATAACATTTTTCATCTTCCTACAAGTTTAAAAAAACATCCAAGAGGGTTGAAGGAAAGTCAGTATTTTACGGAGAAACTTTTAAAGAGAGCAATGCAAGAAGAAGGAAAATGAAGTTTTGACATGCGCAGTTGTCTGTGAATCTTGAAGTTTGAACAAAACAAGAGGGTTGAAGTAGAGATCTTAGGGCTGAATTGTCAACAATACACAGAGTTTTTCTTTATCACTGTGTGTGTGTGTGTGTGTGTGTCCCGGGACAGTCTCGACCCCCCTGGGCCAGGGCAGGGTGAATCAGCTCGGAGGTGTGTTCATTAACGGCAGACCGCTGCCCAACCACATCCGACACAAGATCGTGGAGATGGCACATCACGGCATCAGGCCCTGCGTCATCTCACGCCAGCTGCGCGTGTCTCACGGTTGCGTCTCCAAAATTCTCTGCCGGTACCAGGAGACAGGCTCCATTCGACCGGGGGCCATCGGGGGGAGCAAACCAAGGGTGAGGGACCACAGGGTGCACATACATTGACTCAGCGTTT
>JBBKCR010000128.1:7575484-7595187 GCA_037577295.1 Ladigesia roloffi | reverse complement strand
GTGTGTGTGGGTGTGTGTGTGTGTGTGTGTGTGTGTGTGTGTGTGTGTGTGTGTGTGTGTGTGTGTGTGTGTGTGTGAGAGAGATCAGTCCCACGTTTTCACCCACTGGACAGAGCTGCCAGTCACACAGTGCTTCCAAGGCCAGCAGGCGTCAGTCACGAGTGGCTGTGGTGGTTCAGTGGGTGGGATTCTTCTGGAGGTTCTGGGTTTGAATCCTGTCCACCACTGGGTCCTGAGTAACACTGTTAACCCAGGCTGCTCCAGGGAGAGTGCCCCCTGCCGTTAGGGAATGGAAGTCACTAAAAGCGTCTGCTAAAATGCTGTAAATGTTTCACTCAAGGCTTTGTTAGCACTGAGGGGAGGGGGAGGGCTCCTCTGGGGTAACACATATAATCTTAGATGATTGCCCATCTGAGAGCCCTGGACCTTTATTTATAACAGTGTGCAATGCTTAAGTGTCTTGTAAGACACACTATATGGACAAAAGTATTGGGACACATTTTTCAGGGTTTGGGCCCCTTACTTCCAGTGGAGATCAATCTTAATGCTCCAGCAGACCAAGACATTCTGAACACAATTCTTCCAGCTTTGTGGACCCAGTTTGGGTTCTGATCCTTCTCTGTTCCAGCAGGACTGAGTCCCAGTGCACAGAGCAGCTTCATAAGGACCTGACTGGTCCACACCTTTGGGATGAACTGGAACGGAGATTGAGATCCAGACCTTCTCATCCAACATCAGTGTCTGAACTCATAAATGCTATGAATGGACACAAATTCCCACAGAAACTCCAGAGTCTTGTGGAAAGCCTTCAGAGAAGAGTGGAAGCTGTTCTAGCTGGAAATGGGGACCGACTCCATATTAAAATCTATGGTTTGAATGCAGTGCCCCTAAAGTTGGTGTAATGGTAATGCGTCCCAATATTTTTGTCCATTTATTTAAAAGTGAGTTTGACCTTGTGTGGGCTCTGGATTGTAATAATGGAGCATTTTGATATGGAAGCTGACGAGATGTTATTCTAGTTTGACTAAAATAAACCCTTTTCGGTCCACAGGCTGCCTGTGACGTTCTTGTTTAGATTTTTGGTGACTGTAAACTGTTCCACTGGGCCGTGATGTGCTGAGTGGTCTTCACATGTGATCTTTCACTCGGACGTGTTCGCGGGTGGTCCTCCGACCTTAGGGCAACCCACCCTAGTCCCACATAAGGACACAGCACCTCAACGACATCATTTCCTCTTTTTATTCTTTGAATTCCACTCCAGGTAGTGTTGGTTCCTGTGTTTTCCCTGCTTTCTGAGTGCGCAGGCGCGAGCCTGCAGCAGCGTGTCGTGAAACAATTTCCTTCGGGATAAATAAAGTTTTCTGATTCTGATTCTGATTTCACACACTCCCGCTGGTGGAGCTGGTTGGGAGGGGAAGGTGTGTTCAGGGAGGGGCACCAGAGGCCAGACGTCCCGGACGCTTAATCCGAGAGATTTGTTTTGAGGAACTGAAAGGGAATGGCAGTTTCTGCAGGGAAACTCCACGCTTCGCTCTCCACCTCCTTTATTTCTCTTCATAACTGCACATTATTTACAGACTCCCTCGCTTCTGCTGTCCGTTTCCTCCAGAGCCTTTATCTTCGGAATGTCTAAACGTCTGAGAACTGTAGAAATGAATACCTGTCTATTTTTTATCACTCCCTGCTCCACTCGCTGCATTTTTCTGTGACCTTTTTCAATCCTGTGAATAAATTCTATACGATGAAAGCTGCTGCTCCAGTCTCCGGATCGTCTGAAGTTTGTTCACTCAGGATAAAAACGCCTTCGGGGAAATTATTACTGGGTTTCAGATCTCTCTCTCTCTCTCTCTCTCTCTCTCTCTCTCTCTCTCTCTCTCTCTCTCTCTCTCTCTCTCTCTCCCTCTGTTTCTCTCTCTCTCTCTCTCTCTCTCTCTCTCGATCTCTCTCACTTTCTCCTCCTTCCTTCCTTCGCCTTTCTCTCCTTCCCCGTGGATGATGCAAGACCGCAGGGCCTGGAGCAACGCTTCCGTGTTCTGCCACTTGTCAACACTCCACCGTTTACAGCCAGTAAATGCGCAAGTGTGATTTTTGTGACAGGACCTTTCAAAAGCCTCGCTGCCTCCATGAATAGATACACAGAGGTGGCTCGGGAATACAGTATGATGCAATTTTAGACGCAATTATCATGGTAATGTGTTGCAGTAGTATAACTAAGCGCACTCCGTATCTCTGCTCACAAATGCTCCTCTTGGCCTGAACTGTAATGGAGCTTGGCTTTGTACAGCCCAAAAACATCCCAGGCTGAAACGCAAAAACGCCAACTGCAATCTGTACTTATGTTTGACAGTGTGTCTAGGGGAGGAAAGAAAAAAAAAGGTAATGTTCAAAATTGTTGTAATATGTTTTGAACCCTAGCTCCAAACACAAAGACTGGGGAATTCAATGGCCCAAAAGTAATACAGTATCATATGTACTTATTTCAAGCACTTGCCTCTTAGCTGCTAGCCTCAGGCCGATGTAGAGAGAATAAGGGGGATGCAGAATGGCAAGGTGTCCTGTGTAGATTACCCTAACCCTCACAGCGATCGTCCCCAGGCCTCCAGAGCTCAGTGGCAGGATTATGTTTCTGAAGACTCCACTCATGTGAATAAGAGCCATACGAACTATAGCCTGGGCTCTACATGAAGATAACAGAACATTAATACTGCTGTGACTGCACTCCCTGGGTTTGGCACAATTTTGGATTTTTTTTTCTGAAACGACTTTTTACTGTTCATTGCATAAAATTTTGTGATTTTTATCTTCCACATTGCGCTAAATTTGATATCATTTATATTAAAATGTAGGCTGGTTGTTTATTAAAACTTGTTACATACTATCAATTGCACAAAAGAAAACAGTAGATTTTATATTTATGAAAATGGGGTTGAAGCATCAGCGGTAAAACATAAATATGCATAAAATAATGAGGAACTTTGCTTTCATCTTGGCAGGTCATCGCACAGATGAGGGTTCAGACGTTGAGTCAGAGCCGGACCTGCCACTGAAAAGGAAGCAGAGGCGAAGTCGTACCACCTTCACTGCCGAGCAACTGGAGGAGCTGGAGAAAGCATTTGAGAGAACGCACTACCCAGATATCTACACCCGTGAGGAATTGGCCCAAAGAACCAAACTCACTGAGGCCCGAGTACAGGTTAGTCACAGATACGCAGTAACATATATGTATGTGTATGCTCAACACCCCATGAGACAACAACAGCACTAGAATTGAGACAAAGCTCAGAGATAGAAATGAATATACACATACATGGATCAGGCATAACATAAAAACAACCTACACAATATTTGTGCCATTAATTCAACTTTGTCCTGTCAATGCATGGAGCCCACAGGACCTCTGAAGGTGTGCTATGGTATTGATACTAAAACATTATAGATGATCATTTAAAGGCACGTTTCCGTGGGTGTACAGAACCCTGATGGACCTAAACTGGACTGTGATTTCATGGAAGTTATAGTATTTTAAATTATACACTTCAATTTTCTATTGTATCTTGTTGACACCTCCAACAACTGTGTCAAAGGAATTGTACCAGTGGAAAGTTTCTTCTGGCAGAGCCACATTATTATGTTTTTTTTTCTTAGCATTGTTTAGCCATTAATTGATGTCCTTGTGCACCTTTGCATTTCTTACAGCTATAATGAACTTCCACTGCATTTTCTAAAAAAAATAAAAGTCCATCTGTTGTCCAAAGAACATTTTGAGCAATCAAAAAGCAGCGATGCATACAGATGTGGCTTGATTTTTGCCCAGCCATTGAGCAGCACAGGCACAGGTAGAGGAAAAACATTGCTTAGCGTGGTTCTTTGTGCAGTAGATGTGAGGTGGAAGCTCCTTTTGTCAGAATGGTTTCTCTGGCATATCCCACAGATGGTCTGTCAGATTGAGATGTGGGGAATTTGTGGGAATTTGTGTCTTACGAGTTTTCATGATGTCTTCACGAACTACAGTGTAATCAAAATATGGGTTGCAATCACATAAAAAAAAAATGTTCATGCTAGTACATGGCTACACTTTTTCATAATAGGACATTTCACTACCCTGTATTTTAATGTGCAGGGCACAACACTGCCAGTATCAGCACTAACTGGTGACTGAGGGATTCTGGGAGAGAAATAATTAGTTGATCCTTTATCGTTTTTATTTGCAAAGCGGTTGGAACAGGTTGAAATGCGGTGAGACGTGGGAAGTCCCTAGCCCTAACCTTTACCCTACCACCAACCCTAACCCTAACCCTAACAGTCCCCAGTTGGCACTGATACTGGCAGTGTTACGCACTGCACATTAAATTACAGGGAAGTGAAGCGTCGTCCTAGCACGAAAAACTGAAACATTGTCCTTGCACCAAGAAAGCCCTTAAGTGTGTTCACAGGACATATTTTGATTACATTGTGTCTTGATGGCTGAACAAAAATTCGTGAGATCAGGTTGAATTTGGAGGACAGTTCTTTGTAACATTCTCCAGATACTTCCTGGGTCATTTGTACAGTACGGCAGGGAGCATTATCCTGCTGACAGAGGCCACTGCCATTAGGAGGTATATTTGGTCTGTTTAGGTAGATGCTCAAAGGATCAAACACATGAATGCATGGGTACTTTCCCTGGTCCACAGCTTTGCAACCTCATACACAGCAAGTAATAATATACTGTTCATTCTGATACTTTTCTATCATAGCATTCATGTCTACAGCAATTTGTACAGTAGCTTTTCAGTGGGGTTGGATCTGAATGGCTAGCCTTCTCTCCTTAGATGCATCAGTGAGCCCAAGTCACCCATGCTTTTGTTACTGGTTCACCAACTGTCCTGTCTTGAACCACGTTTGGAGCATCTAACCCCTGAAAGCCAGGAACACCTCACAAGCCTTGTTATTTTGGAGGTGCTCTGACTCAGTTATCTAACCATTACAATTTGGCTGATGTCAATCCTTGCACTTGCCCAATTTTCCTGCCTCAAATGTGTCAACCATTCGTTTGCTGCATGTGTTCCAGCCTATAATAATGCATTTTCTTCCATACTCTTTTGTAGAAAAGCCTGAGACACATGAATGTGCTCCCAGGATGCTTTGGTTCAAGAAGCTATCAGTTTGTGAGCAATTATTCTCACCTCTGTCAGTTTATGCTTCCCAGCCCTAGGTTTAACAGAGCCAGTGGCTTGCAAGAGTGTACAAGGTTGCTTTTAATGGGCCTTTTTAACCTAATATACCTCCTCTAGACCTCAGTTCAAGGTCTCTTTACCCTAAAATGAGTGTAAAAGGTGATCATATTGACATTACAAATCAAATTTGTTGTTGGTAATTAAATTCTTTAAATAACTAACTACACTACATTATGATTTTCATGAACCTCTGTGACAACAACTTTAATCAACTTCAGCCAACGTAAATCAAACAAGCAACTTTTCTCGCAAGCCATTTCTCTGAGCATCTGTAATTCAGTATGCACGCTATAATGTGTTTTTACAGACATGTTTATTTCCCTCACATCGTTTTTCATCATCTTCCAAATGCACTTGAATCAAAGCAGCAAATTTGTTCTTAGCATAATTGCGGAAAGGCAACTGCCAAGTGTCTTTGCATAAATGCGTTCCGATATCTAACCATACTGAGGCAGATTGAGCTCGAGATCTTTTTTGGACGGCTGTTCTCGTCTGTTCTCATGCCTTGTGTTTGTCATCTTTATCTGCTATATATTTAACCGTGCAAGACTGACTGTTTTGACCTCTGGTCCCTCTGGGAATGCATCATTCTGTGTTATCCTGGAGAGCTTTTTTCTCGCAATCAAACCACTGAGAAGCTTTTCGGCAGCTCTTGCTCCCTGTCGTTTTATGTAACACCGAAAAACAAATACAGTAGAGTTATAGCAGCAGCTGTTGTTGGAGGGAGGTTTGGGTGGTGGTGGGGGGGGGCAGACAGAGAAAAAGAGACTAAATGCATTCCTAATGGGTCTCTCTTGTTGACCTGAGATCTCTTCCTAACACTTAAAATCAGGCCACTGCTTGTAAACCCCTCTACATATAACAGATCCCTCTCTCATCCTTTTGGGTGTCTATGCCCTTAAAACAACATAAATCAATCATAAATTAAAAAAATTAAATACAAAAGAGGCTGGTCCAGGGTGCCTTTTTGCTCTTTGCTCCCAGTGCTCCCTCTTTTTTTTGGCGCTTTATGGATCCCCATTCCGTGCACCAACGGTCCCCATCAAAATGACGCCCCGACAGGGTAACGGATTCCACATATGTCTCTCTCTGTCTCCCAGCGCTCAAGGAGGAAGATGTATGTGTCTAAATGGTTTCTTCCCCACTCATGGGACGATGCTAAGAGATTTATTCTATATTTGTTTTTCACTAGATTTCACACATGGGACTATCTTCCCAGACAAATTTGAATTCATAGACATAGGTGCGTATATGGGCTCTCAATCTGACTGCGGCATTTGTAATAACTAGCATGTTTGTAATGACTAGCATGTAATGACTAGCATGACTAGCATATGTTGATCAAGTTTGAAAAATGGTCAAGAGACTAGTTTGTTCCCAAAATGTTAAACTGAGGAGGGAGGGTGGGGTGGAAAGGCAAAAATCTGTTTGCTGTTTGCACGCATTGTCTCACTGGAAATCAGAAAACCTGTAAAGAACTCCAGCATGTAGAAATGTGCAATCCCCCCCGCATACTGTCACAGCATCTCGAAATGGAAACTGCATAGACTCTTTTCACAGTCCTCCTCTGATTGTTTAATAATGACTATTGAACCATATTTGTAGGTCAGGTGAACATTTTAAGTCCAACATTATAATCTTGAAAAGGGGTGGGCTAGCCTTTGCTTATTTGTGGCCTCTGATGCAAATGAGCGAAGACAGAACACAAAGAAAAGATTGGACAAGGCAAAGAGCTAAAAGGACATTTCGCTCCCCTCCCCATTCCTGGTGGATAATGGAGCTAAAGGATGTCATGTGAAAAGCTGAGGTATTCGAGTCATGGATATAATTTGTTAATGCAATTTTCCTCATAATCTAATTCTGGAACACTTTGAAAATCTCCAAAGGTCAACTCAAACTTAATTTTCTTAAAAGGTCACTCTAAGAAAGTGACTCTGGTTAACCAAAGTAAATAATAGCCATAGGTCTTCAATGTTGTTCAGCTGAAGCCTGAGGAGGGGGAGGGTCTGGTTGTGGACTGTGAGGACTATTGTGGAAGTCCCCATTTTTGCTTCCTCGTGTCATGTGTGGCGGCTTTGTCATTGGGTCAGTTTTACTCCATCTGCACATTCAAACAAAATGTCTGTTTCAATCAGCAGAGAGATACATTGACTTTATTTGTAACACTACATTGCATTTCAGCTAAATGCCTTCCTGCTTAATATACAGTCTTTAAAATTGATAAGTACGAGCAAGTACATTCTCTTGCAAGGCCTTTGTTGTCAGATGCTTTGGAAGGTCTCTCAACAACTACCATAATATTCCAGTACATGCCTTTCCAGGGCAAGAAAGCAATCACGATTTTTATATTGGTCTCTATGGGCAAGGTTATGTGTTTTTTGTGGTTGGTTCTCCCAGGCAGGGTTTTGGACAGACCTGTTTCTCCACAGCTGTGCAGACCCATCCAGCAGATGTCAGTTTAGTGGGACTGGAGAAGAGGGCAGTGGGGTGAGAAAGAGGCCAGGAGAGGGGCCTCTCCATCCCTGGTTCATCTTCTTTAGCCTCAGAGCACCTAATGGAATGGCCTCTTGACCATCCTTTCCCAAGGGTTGGCAGCTGCAGGATTGGGTCACTTGCATATGTTACATGGTTCTTCAATAATCTTCATATTAGATGGTCTGTGCACAGTTTTGGTCAGTGTGTTTAAAGCTTTGATAGTCCTCACAAATAGAGAAATTGATAACAATAAGAATTGACTGTTCTGATAACACCATAACCCCATGCTCACAGTGGAGCAACATCTTCGGTGTCAGATCACCACACGGCGTCTTCTCATGAGGCTCCTCTTCCCATTTATCTCCATCAGGGTTCTGCCACCCCCTCATCCACCAGCAGCTCTCTCATTGCTCTACTGCAGCTTTATCACCCTGGCTGACAAATCGTGGGATCAGATACATATCAGTTCCAGGCTTGCGTGACAGAGAGAAGCAATATTGGGATGCTGTTCTGGTGACACAGAACTCATTCCCTCTCTCCCTCCCTTTCTCTCTCCAGTCTTAGCTTCTCAATACTCTTGAGCCAAGCTGAGAGATCTAACAGCTGAGCCTATCACAGCAAAGACAGAGAGAGAGAACTTGTTGCCTCTCCTTTGAAATGTTAGCTGGGTTAAACATAAAGCATTAACCTTCCTTTTGAAAGGAAGGAAGACTGCAGAGGAGGAGCAGCAGGAGATGAAGAGCCTGGCGGCGGCTGTGAATCACTTCGTTTCTCCCATTGAATGTGAATTACATTCTCTTCTTATTTAGGGTGAAGTATTTAAGAGGCTGTGGCAGACTCCACATCAGTTACTGCTCATCAGAGAACCGTGGAGCTGCTCGCTCTCCGCTTCTGTCACATAGATCCTCTTTCAGTGCCAACAAACATTTCGCATGAAGCTATTATAGTTAGCGGAATCTAATAAGGTATAAGCATTGCCTTTTATGAACCGTAAAAATCAATTTGTCAAGAAGTTGGCCCTCCTTTATCAGGGAGTTGTGCTAACATCATGCTTCATGCTAGAAGCTAGCAACAGCCAAGAGAATGCTATCTCTTTCCTCATGTTGCCATACCCTGTATTCAATTGTAATCTTCATGCGGAGCAAAATTATGCTTGAAGTATGGGAGTATGAAGTTAGTGGTCTAATGTGCTAGATTTAAGTACTGAAACTGCACTTTTCAAGAGCGCTAATCATGCTAACCTGGTACTATCTTGACCATATACGTTCTGAACTCGTGCTTCATAAAATCCAATGACGACAGCATTTCCAGAAGCAATGTGTGAACTGCGTTGATAGGAATATAATGAACTGTAGAGTAGACATTTCCACTGAAACTAGAGGGGCGTCACATAACAGAAATCCCACCCAGCCCAACGGGCAAGCCCTGTTCCTGGGAGCCTCGGCTTATGTGCCATAAAAGAATAAATAGGATTTATGTAGATTGCAGAAGAGCAAAACTGTTGCAGTTCATCAGTGTGAATGTTTGAACAGTTTCTTATTATTAGAATTTAAATGACTTTCTTTCAGTCGCTCTGTATTCTTTGATACTTATCAGGCTAATCCTACTCTCCTCTCCGCGATCCACACTCCCAGCTACATTAATTAGCATAAAGCGAGAGTGAACGAGAGAGAGGGAGTGTGTGAGAAAGAGAGAGAGAGAGAGAGAGAGAGAGCATAGCTGAGGTCTGTATTATTTAGTGTTCCATTAAGTCTATACCCACCACTGGTTTGAATGATGGGGTAAATTATGTTTATGCATAATAAAATGGATGTTTAACATTTAATCCTAGTCTCCTATTCACTGTGTGTCTCGGTATCTGTGCTTTTGCAGCTAGGATACAATCCATAGCCCTTCTTGATTTGCACAGGCCTGTTTACAGTGAATGAGACAGGCTGAATAGAGCCTGGAGACACCGGCCCAGACTGCTAGAAAAACAAGACAGTAAACAGGCAAGAAGAAAAGAGAATAGAAAAAGCAGTGCGTGTGTGTGCAATATTATCCCATTTATCCGTGACAGGTGTGTGCCATAAACACAAATCTCCACAGACCCCTCCACTGGACGGAAGGGAACAGGTTCGGATGCATGCATCTGCGTGTTTGACTTGCAGGGGTTCACTAATACACAAGCATATACATACACTTACAGCAACATACAAGGCGACTTAAAGAGTTATCAACAACAACAAAGCTAGCTCTTTATACAGAGACATGGTTTTGTTCAAATTACAGTCTTTGCTTGCTTTCATTTCTGTTACACAGTGTTACATGCTGCCCATACAGCCAGGCAACAACAATTCATCACCAAATCAGACTGTAGTCAACAGTCATTACTTGCTGACAAAGGTCCATACGTCAGTATGGTTTCCTCACATCAAAAAGGAAGGAACTGCTTGCCCCAAAGCCAAAACTTTCAATGATGGAAAAAGTTATCAAGACAAGTTGTCAAGTCACATCGAGTAGGTTTATTGTCATTTCAGCCATATACAGAGTACACAGTGAAATGAATGTTCCTCCATGGTGCAACACAAACAAAAACAGACCAACAAAGAACAAAAACATAACACTACAGGACTACATAGGTGCAAACAAGACAAAATACACAGAGCGCACAGTATACAAAGCCACCAAGAGAGTGCAATAAAAATACAAGAGCAACAAAAACGACAATATTTAGTGCAAGAAGGAACCTCCAATGGTCGAACCCAAGCTGCCTGTGTGAAAAGCAGGAAGACTCTTAGACCATATGGGACAATAGGGCAATATCCAAAGGCATAATGGTTCAATTAGTCCTATATTTCAAATAAAAAAACAACAAACCAAATTAATTACAGAAACGATTGTTATTTACAATACTCCTACATCCTTGTTTCAGTTTATGTTAGTCACTCAGACATCCTCCACATCCTCCCCCCAGAAAGTGACAGATCTGTAGTCTCAGTGTTTAGGGAGGCTTGGGGCAGCACTGAAGCCCTTCCGCACACAAGACCTCCACAGGGGGGAGGGATGAGGTGCGTCTCTGTGGAGGAATTAGACTGGATTGTGGAGTGCAGGAATCCGGGACTGTCCAAGGTGACTTTGTGATTGGGTTCCAGAGCAGAGCCCCAAATCCAGCTCACAGGCAACGGCTAGTGTGGCCTAAACCCAAGCCTCATTTTTATACACACACACACACACACATACACACGCAGACGCACACACACACACACACACACACTCATCTCTTACCCTCCCCACCTCAATTCACACTAAACAGACCGGTTTTTATATGGGCACATGTTTGGCATGTTTAACTCGATAGAGCGGCGGTCCACCAGCATTCCAGTTACCTTGTGTTCCTTGGCGATGCCGTTTTCATTTCAAAGGGCTCGTGGCAAATTCACTTAGACAGATCGGCTTCTCAGGCTCCTCTTATGATTAAGGCAGACAAGTGTCCGAGAGCCATTGTCTCAGCTTGGGGACTGCAAGGATGAAGAGTCTCCACTGTGAGAGTGTGAAGAGGATTTCAAATCTCTTTATAGAATTACGGGCAAGGATTGTAATGCAGCCTCGCATAGCCCAGACTGTGTGGTCCTGAGGCTCATTTCTACTGAGGTTCTGGAACCTTTTGAGGAACTAAGAAGCTCCAAAACCAGCCTGAATTCCTTTCTGTTTGCTATTCTCACTGTAATGAAGGAATCATGACCAACATGTAGAGGAACAGAAACGGCAACAATTTTGGCATGTGGCAAATATATAGCAACACACAAAGCAGAAAGGAGATTACTTTCCTTTCCATCTTCTTTTTGTTCCTGGTTTGTATAAACATGCTGACTTTTTTTCACTTAAATTGACAGCTTAGACTCTTTAAATGGCATAATGTCTTAATCACATTGTAAATTTTACTCCTGCTTCTTGTGCAGCTTTTACCATAGATTCTGGTTTCCAAAAAAATACCATGCTGATAGTATAGCCAAGGTACTAAGATTAGCCCCGTTTCTTCCTGTGGTGAGGATCCTATACATGTTCTTAGGTGCTCCTGCAGTGCAATCATGTCTACATTGTCCCACACACCTAAGAAGAGTATTGAGACAAGGAAAAAGTATTGAAAAAATGAGTTTTTAGGTTGCATAAAAGTTTATGTGGCGTAATGACTCAAGACCGTGACATCCCGTCCTCTTGGAGGAGAGCGAAGACAGTTGCTGTGGAGATGAAAGGCTAACAGGGTCAAGAGTAGGGTCCTGGGGTCATAGGTTAGGTAGCACTGCAGGGTTGGCTGCCTTTTGGAGTCACTGAGGGAAGGAAGTGGTGCATCCCAGCTTCCCTGCCCTGGGGCCAGGCAAACTGTTTGTCCAGCCCCAGTTGGAGGTCAGTTCAAGCCTCGCCACCCGCTCCAGCGCACCCTTATGGAACCACTCAAGGACATGAGACTCACTTTCGTTGCCTTTTTCCTGCTTGGGTTAAGACTTGGGGCAGGCTTAAGGGGTAGGAGGGCTGTCCAGGGGCTTTAGGGACTAAGAGTGTAGCGGGTGGAGGGGTGGGCAGGGCCTTCTGAAAGTAAAGAAAAAGGGGTTTTGAACACTTGACAGATGGGTAAGAGTCATCTTAGTTGCATCAAACGTTAAAGATCCATTGAAGCTGTTCTGAATGAGATGCTAGCTGCTAGCAGCCTGACAGTTTTGCACACAGACAATATAAATACCACTTTGTAAGGGAGGGGGGGGGAACTGGAGAGGGGGTGTATATCTGCGTGCGTGTGTGTTTTGTCGAGTGTGTCTGCAGTGTCGTTGCCTCCGAATAGACTGTGTCCTTGTGTGCATACCATGAAAGTGGAACTCTTAAAGGCCTGTTTAAAAAGGGACGCCCACTCTTTGTGGCCAGTGTTCGGTCTGTCGTATTGAGAGGCCTTTGTCCCCCCCTTTCATCTGGCCTCACAATGGACCGGCCCGTTTGAAACACAACAGTCGATGAACTGCGCTGACAGTGTATTAAGTGCGGATGAATTGCCAGAGCGAGGCATAGATCAGTGTCGTTCAACCTTTGGCGCACACAGGGCCCCGGCCTTGTCCCAGGGAAATAGAGCAGGTTGCCGTCTGTACTTGCCAATCCTTTTCACAACCTCTAATTATATTCATGTTTTGGTGAAGCAGAAGCCTTTTTACAATGTGTAAATAACCTTTGGTTAAAGAGGAGCGTCTAGAGTCGCTTTGGCTTCTATGGGAGCTTATTTTGTACTTTGATGACAATGAGTGCGAGAAAAGAGGATTTGGTTGATAATGGATGGCGGATACATTTACGGTTACAAACATGCCCTGTTTATTTATTTTTTCTTTTTTGTGTGTATAAACACTCTCAGTAGCACACCTTTTTGAAAGAGGAACAAGAAACAACGCTTGAACTGTGTTATTATGGACAGTATAAGAGTGAGAACATTTGCATGCTGCATTGCAGTATCACCAGTCCTTCCTGCAGCTAAAAGTGTCTGTCAGGTTGATAAATAGTTGAGTTGCGTACTGGGGAGATGTGTGGCCTACCTCCGACCTCATAATTACTCTGGCGCTCTGATGGAGGCTTAGGGAGGCTTGTTTACACAGATCACAGCCTCAGCCACTTAGCAAGAACAACAGGGGCCTCGGCATGTGCTAAAGCACAGTTTCCCACAGGGGCACACACTCAATCATGCCCTTATACACAGCTTGCATTGCAAAGTCACAGGAGTAACTACAGTACATTACTCACTTTGAATGTCTCACATAAATGAAAACGTACATAAGGGTAAGAGTAAACAGACCACATACACCGTGACATGTACTAACTTTAAGATAATGTTATTTTCAATGTAAAAGGTACAATAATTTAGCATTTTCTGAATGTTGGCTTGCAGTTAAAATCTAACCTTGTCTTTCTTGGTTCCCATTTGGTTCTAATAGTCAGTCTTTTTATTCCTAGGTGTGGTTTAGCAACCGACGAGCCAGATGGCGTAAGCAGGCTGGGGCCAATCAGCTGGCAGCATTCAATCACCTGTTACCTGGAGGATTTCCTCCTACTGGCATGCCAACCTTACCGACCTATCAGCTTCCAGAAACCACCTATCCTGGCACAACGCTCTCACAGGGTAAGAAGTGAAAGGATATCTCACCTCAGAGATTGAGGGCTTTGTCTTGAATGCTTCATCATTGTAATGCCATCCACTTTTGTATTTTAGATGGCAGTAGCACATTGCATCGACCCCAGCCTCTCCCGCCCTCTTCCATGCACCAGGGTGGGCTCTCAGCCGACAGCAGCTCCGCCTATGGCCTCTCGTCCAATCGCCACACCTTCTCCAGCTACTCAGACACCTTCATGAGCCCCTCTGCTTCAAGCAACCACATGAACCCAGTTAGCAACGGCCTCTCCCCACAGGTAGGCACAAGACTGGCAGTGTTGCACAGTGCAGGGCGAGTTTTGGTCCTGCCATTTATGTTTGGTTGCTCTTATTACTCATAATCTGCTAATCAACAAACACTTCCGAGATGAAAATGGGTAACAGTCACCAGATTTTACCTTTTGTCCCAAAATGAGAACTTTGGAGTTAGAATTAAGAGTTTAATTAATGTATAAAGACATATCCTACATTTACTTTGCCATAGCATGGTTTCAATTTGCTGCAGCAGGTCCAGCCCACATTTAGAATGCAAAAAGCAAAACCAGCAACAGCGTGACACAGACTTCTTTGAATACGTCTCAGACAACAAAGCAAGGGGGTTCTTGTGTGGGATGAAACATATTCAAAAACCAGGTTGAAGGATCTCAGTGGAAGGTTGAAAGCAAGTAACTGTAAAATAAAATATTGAGAAATTACCACTGAAGCCAATTAAAGATGAAAAGATTCTTACATTTTTAAACAGCTCTTGAACACACTAGCGCAGAGGTGCATTGAACATGCATGCTTTTTGCCATTTCTTTGTCATCCCCTCTTCTCTATAAAAGGACTTAGCAGAGAATTACTGAATGCGATTTGATGCTTCGGTGTCCTAATTGCCATTTGAGTCAATAGGCAGCATTAGATTAGCCTTTGACTGCGAGTTTCTTCTGCGCCGTCCGCTTTGCTGCCCTCTTTGCGTTGCTGTGTGTGTGTCTGTGTGTGTGTGTGTACTGTAGACAAGTGGATTTGTTTGTTGCTGTGTGTATCATCCGTTCCCTTGCATGCGTGCGGGTGAATGTGCCTTACTGAATGTGGCGCTGTTTGGATAATGTGGGTTCTTCTGCATCCTCATCCTCTTTGCCCCCCTTTATTAGCACTGAGGAAAGCTTCTCTAAAATAGTGGGCGATGAAAAATGATTCGGATTGATGCAAATCGCATGTGAAGAGTGAATTATACACAATTACCCATCAATACTGGGCAGTCTTGCCGACCCTCACCAACAAGATGTGGCTAACAAGCAGAAAATAAGATTGAAATGGTGTGTAAAGAGTTGAAAATGAATTTCAATGCCGCATTTGTCCACAATTACCCCCTCGTTCACACATGTTTTATTGGGAGTTTCTCTCTCTCTCTCTTTCTCTCTCTCTCTCTTTCTCTTTCTCGCTCTCTCTCTCTCCTTTTTTCCCTTTTCTCAAAGCAGATTGGGAAACATTCTTGGTATTACCCCTCTTTTTTCACCCCCCGAGAAGAAAGAATTAAGGATTTGATGACAAAAAAGAGCTTTTCCTCTCATTGCTCCAGCGTGAGAGGGATAACATGGGCTCCTCGCAGTGTGTGTGTGATTGTTAATCGCGGCACAGAGGTTTTAAGCACTAATGCTCTCCTGCCCAACCTGCGTAAATGCCACAGAACATGGAGAACCCCCCCCCCCCACCTCCTCCACCCTTCCATTACCATTAGCTGTTTAATACCACCAGCAGAAGCGGCTTCCAGCGGAAGCGGCCTTTTCTCTGGCACGTCGGAATTTGATAATAAATATAATATAATAAACCGTAATTCAGCTAACACTGTGGATTAGGATGGGAGCCTTTGGGTGCGAGGAGGAATTGGAAATTAATTTTTTGATATTCCTCTGCTTTATGGCGCGATCCACCTTTTTTTTTTTTAAATGTGAAAATTTTTTTACCATTTTTTTAAGACAACAGTCTCTGGTTCCTCCCCAGACTTTTAAACACTGCTGGTCCACATCAAAGGGAAAAAATCAAAGGGAGGCTCAAATCACTGTGGGGTAAATTGTGTGGTTTACGAAGAGTGGTACACTATAGTTTGTTTAATTACATCACAGAGCCAAATGGATTAAAAGCCTACAACCAAATGAACTACTCATGCACTGGAGTTTGTGTTGGAATGAGTTTTGCGCCCTTGTGTGCGTTCCTATACATCAAACCGAGACTGCTGAAGAATGAGGACGAGGGGTGAGGGGGAGATCTCTCTCTCTCTCTCTCTCTTTCCCTCTCTCTCTCTCTAAGCCATGTGGAAGAGCCATCACACTCTCATTGGGCTGGAGATATATGTTCGTCCTGACAGCGGATTCAGAGTTCAGACTCAGCTCAAGCCCTTCCGAACTGTCCCTGCCAACACTTTCACACGAAACGTCCGGCCTCCCTACCACACACAAGACCCACGAGCATCTGCTGCAGTCACTTATTGCTCAACCCCACATCCTAACCCGGCTATAACTGCTCAGGATTCCACAGCACATTAGAAGCCAGTCTGGGGAATAACTTAAAGGAGTAGTTAACAGAAAAATAACAAATCTAATTCATACAATTTTTCTTCAATCGCAAATGCTACCAACCAGCCAAGACACTGTAGTTTTAGCACTGGAGCTACAAGGCTAACGTAAAGAACAAGTAATGTAAGCTTAAATCTAGTCATTGCATTGTGAGTGCCTAAATGAATTCCAGACTATTATGTTAAGTATTCTCAAACAGACTTGCTTACATGGTTTCTGACACTGTATGAGATGTTATCTATGTCATCTTTGAAAAATTATATATAAGTGTGTTGCTAACAAATATAGTATAAAAACAACCATCCCTACATTACACGGTACACTATTGCTTCTTTCGTTTCTTTTTGTTACAGTATGTCATACAGTATCAGAAAGCACTTAAGTCAACCCGAGTTGCAGCTGATGGACTACATTTACATTTACATTTACGGCATTTAGCTGACGCCCTTATCCAGAGCGACGTACAACAGTGCACAAGTAATCCACAACAGTAGCAAGGACCAGGCTAAGGACTAGGCTTCCATTAGCTAGTTGTTACCAATTTTGGGATGCAAACAGAGGATGCCAAGAATGTTTAGACGGGGAAGAAAACAAGGTGGACAAAGTAAAACTTTGTGTTAATTACATTTTTTGGCTGAAGCACCGTGTCAAGGCCTCTGAAGACATGCTTGGCATTCCATCAGTGTTTTCCAATTAAGGCTGTTTAAGCTGGAAAGGAAAGCACTGTGCCTGGACCGTGCACTACACGTTCTAACTCAGTGTCTTCATATATAGTTCCCCACTTCTCGCCTGGCCTATAACTCAGGTCAGAAAAAAAAAATCCAATTCAAAAAGAGGTTGTGCATCTCCGCTCTTGGAGATGAAAAATAACTCTGCTATATTGAACCTCTTCAGACAACATCTGTTCAGAGGAGATAGACCCCCGTGCGCTCGCACGAGCGAGCCATTTCTGTTCCTGATGGGCTGGTTGTGGCTGGTAAAGATTGACTGAAATTTCATGATTCCCGGGCAAATGGGTTGTGGGGGGCCGGTGGCCGACGGTAATGGATCCCCGCTGATCCTGGGACAGGCGTCCACCTTCCAATCCAGTAACCCTTCCAGACAACACCGCGCCATTTTCTCATTAAGGGCCAGCCAAAAAGCCATCCGCGTCCGACGACCTAGCTGTTGTTGTTGTCGCTGCTTGTTAGAAAGTTGGAGGTGGACTGTGTCACAATGAGATCCATTAAGCTGTGCTTGGCTGGGTCAGAGGTATGAACCCATTTCTTTCTTTCGTCCCCCTTTTCTTCATGGCCCCTTTTCATTTTGCGGCACAGCAGGTGTTGAATTGGGGAGGGGGGGGGCAGAAAGGGCCACCGGCTTGCTGGTGAAAGCATGGGTCAGAAAAATAACAAGGAAAACATTCTTTTTCCCCCTTCCTCCCTTATGACAGAGGGTATTTCTCCTTGGGGAATAGTGTTAGAGGAAGGCGGGGGAGCAAAGTTTTTCATCTGCAAAATCTCTGGCTGTGTTTATTTCCCAAAGTCTAGCGTTGCTCTATCAGATATCCATACTGATGGAGCTAATACAGTTCCTTAGGCCTTTATAACTAGTATAACTAAGCAGAAAATCTGTAATTGATCTTATCTTGGGAAGATACACGCAAGTTTACTGCTTTTCTGCAGCTGGGGCTGGGCTGCTGGGGGGAAGCCGTGCCAGAGAGAGCTTCTCCTGTCCTCCGCAGAGCTGGAGATGGAGCAGGTAATAGAAGATCCATCTCACCATTAAGTCTCTTTAAATGGGTTTTTAAACTCCGCTCTTGGGAACTGTGTTCTTTGGCAAATGTGTCGGAATGGATTCCTCTGCACTGGATGACAGGGACCCCTGCTGGGAGAGAGAAGAGAAAACAACAGCACTGAGGGGCTCTGATGGCACTGCCACTGCACTGTGGGAGTGTGTGTGTGTGTGTTTGTGTGTGTGTGTGTGTGTGTGTGTGTGTGTGTGTGTGTGTGTGTGTGTGTGTGTGTATGTGTTTGGGTATTTCATGCCTGTATTTAGGTCTTTCTGGGGACCAAATTTAAAATACATATTTTTTTAGAAACTGCAGCTTCAAGTTGACCTTTAGGTAGTTGGGAAGGGGGGGGGGGTAGAATTGACAGAGTGAGATGGACAAAAGAAAGAGGGAAATACAGTTAGAGAGGGAAAAATAGAACAGGGGGAAAAAAGTAGACAGAGAGAGAAAGGTGTTAGAGAGAAAGAAAGAAAGATAAGAAAGACAAAGAGAGATAAAGAAAGGAAATATATATATAGAAAAGGAAAGAGGGAAAGACAGAAATAGAGAAATAGAGAACGAGTGCAAAAAGACTGAGCAACATTTCAAAAATGTAATTAATATAAATATTGTAACACAAAACAAGAACAACAACAACAACAATAGCCATAACAACAACAACAACAACAAAAACACACAGAGTATGTTCTGTAGAGTGTGTACTGAGAAGCTTGTGTAGGGAAGTGACTGATTGGTTGGTTGATTGGTTTGTTTGTTTGGTTGATTGGAGGGATGCTTGGTTTCTTGGATGTTTGGTTGGTCGGTCGGTTGGTTTGCTACTTGTCTGCTTGCTTGAATGTTTGATTGGTTGGTTGTTTGGTTGGTTGGTTGATTGTTCACTTGCTCTGACATTTGGTTGGTTGGTTGGAAGGTTGATTTCTTTGTATGGTTGTTTGTATGGTTGTTTGTATGGTTGTTTGTATGGTTGGTTGATTGTTCTGACATTTGGTTGGTTGATTGGATGGTTGGTTGGTTGCTTAGTTAGATGGTTGCTTGGTTGGTTGCTTACTTGCTTGGATGTTGTTTTGTTTGGTTGGATGGCTGGTTGCTCGGTTGGTCGTTTGGAGGCACATGCTCGGGCCCACACCGCGAGGATGAGAGGGAGCCGCGGCGCTCGCGCCTCTTCCCTTTGATCTGTGTCCCCGGGCCTGCGCAGTGCAGCCTCGCCAGCCTCTCCTCACCCACTGTCTGACAGAGATAAGGCACAAGAGACTCCAGCTCTGCAGCCGCCATCCCCTCTCTGCCTTAACACCGTGCGCAGCCCCTTCTTTAAGAAAAAAAGGGATGAATTACGTTTTAGAAGCTCGTGCTGGCGCTGCCAGAAAAATAAGAAGGAACCTAACAAACAATTTCCAGAGCTCAAGCCCTCCGCCGTCTCCCTCGACGACTTTTTGACGAGACGTAATTCTCCTGAATATCAATGAGCACGTGTAATAAAAAAGAGGAAAACGAAAAAAAAAGAAAAAAAAAAAGAAAAAAAAAAA
>JBBKCR010000128.1:7546326-7563836 GCA_037577295.1 Ladigesia roloffi | reverse complement strand
GGGGGAGCTGGGGGAGGTGGTGGTTCCATACTGATAGAATTAACATTAGGAAATGGCTAACCAGCTTTAAGGCTCTGATGTGCCTCAAGTGCTTCATATTTCCTGGGAGAAGCATTTTGTGGAATATTAATCATAATATGATTAATTCTGCTGCTCTGGAGCCCGCGTGCTGCTTCCACAAAGGCGGCTTGAATTGCAACTCTTGGGGTCCGTATTTTTTTCACTTCCCTGCCGCAGGCTGTTGAGTTTAAACTGCGTTTAAAACTCGCTCGGAGAGGAGCCGTCAGAGGGGAGCATGTGTGTCTATGGGAAGTGAGGTGAAGTTGTGTCTATGTGTGTGTGTGTGTGTGTGTGCGTGTTTAAGCAGCTCCTCAGTGATGGACTAATTGGTTTAGCAGCCAGGGAGGCCAAAGGCCAGCGTAGCGTAGCGAGAGACAATGCGAACCTGATGTGGGGCGAGAGACAAAGAGAGGAAGAAGGAGAGAGAGAGATCATGTGTGAGGCATCGTCTCTCCCCTCTTTCTCCATGATCTATCCCTCGCTCTCTCTCACTTCTCAGACCTCATCTCCCAGGATGTTGAAAGGGCTAGCCCCATAAAACCCTCAAAATATGCTGTGATGTGTCCTGCAGGTTAAAGATTTACTATCTTGTTTGTAGGACAGGTTCAGAGTGTTTTCACTCTTGCTAAACAGTCTCCCCCCATTTCAATCCAGTCCCTGTCCCACATCTGGCATCACTCTGCCTGAATAACCCAGTACTCACTGGCAACTGTATTGTTTTATCAATTCACTCTCCATTTACCGTTGTACCACTTGTAGCCAGCAAAGGAACTAAATCATCCATAAAAATTTTACAGTGCCTTAACAGCATCGTTCTAGTAAGAAATCACATATCAGTAAGGAACTGCATATCAGTAAGGAACCGTATATCAGTAAGGAACCGTATATCAGTAAGGAACCCCAATATCTTGGCCTAAGATGTAGAGTCGGTTTATTTGGTAGAAACCATTGGCTTCCAATCACAAAAGTCTTTAAACGGTCTGTGTCAAGGAAAATGATATTATCCTTATTTATTTGAAGTAGGAGTAGAATATTATGCACTATGCAAACATCAAGTCATTTGCTCACTTCTCTAATCCATACATTCAATCTATATATTATATATATATTTTTAAAAATCCCATTTTAAATGCATCTCTCCACAGTTGACTCAAAGAGGAACAAAAAGTATGTAGAATATTGGTCAAATATTAATGATCTTCAGTCTTCATTGGAGTAATAATGTCATCCTTACATTTTCCGATTGTAATGATTCATCTCCAGAAAATTCAGGACTCCTGAGAATGAGTTGCTATGGTCCACATAAAGTGTTCTGCAGACCACGTCCTTGACTAGGTTTTAGGCCTTTGTGCTCTCTTCTTCTTATTACTTATGAACACAGGGCTTGGGGGACCCTGTTGTACTTACACCTCTCTCTCCCTCTCTCTCTCCCTCTTTCTCTCTCCATATATCTTCCTCTCCTTCTTTCTCTCTCTCTAATGCTTTCATGTTCTTTCTTCCCTACCCTTTCTCTCTCTTTTGCCATTTCCTCTACTTTCTTTCTCTCTCTCTTTCTCTCTCTTTCTCTCTCTCTCTCTTTCTCTCTCTCTCTCTCACTCACTCTCTCTCTCTCTCACTGTCTCTCTGAGACCGTGCTGTGTGCCTGGCATTCTCTCTCGCTCCATTTTTCTCAGTCATTAAAGAGTGATATTTAATCTATGACATTATAATAAATGAATGTAAATGTTACCATCCACATTCCATTAGTTGTTCTCTATCCTGTTCATCATTGATCAGTTTCTGACCACAGGACCACTGTGGTCCATATTGTTAATAGACCACAGCAGCGATGCTGACATTGTACTAGACATGGTATTTTACCTGGTGCTGGGATGGGTGTATCACACACACTGGGTTTTTTATGCTCATTAGTATCACTGTTAGGTGGTAACTGGTTCCCCAACCAAAAACATCCAGCCTTTTTTTGGTCAGAACTGTAAATAATAACTTCACTGAATCACAGAAATGTTTTTTGGGAATTACTCTTGTAATATTAACAGAAGAAATGTGGTATATCAGGGCAAATATGATATACAATGAATGTCTCTCTCCCTCCAGGTTATGAGTATCCTGAGCAACCCCAGTGCTGTGCCCTCTCAGCCTCAGCATGATTTCTCCATCTCTCCACTCCACGGCGGCCTAGAGGCTTCTAACCCAATCTCAGCCAGCTGTAGCCAGCGCTCTGACACCATTAAGGGTGTGGACAGTCTGGCCTCCTCACAGTCTTACTGCCCCCCAACCTACAGCGCCACCAGCTACAGCGTGGACCCCGTCACTGCTGGCTACCAGTACAGCCAGTACGGCCAGAGTAAGTATCGACACTACTGCTCTGTACTGTCCTAATGTTTAGCAGTCTATACCAGAAGCTCCGTCTTGAAGGGCGTTCTCTTACAGTACAGGTCAGGTGTGCACAGCTCACAGTTCAAACTATATATCTATCAAACTTGGTAAATACGAGCTGAACTGAACTCTTCAGCAATCTTATGGATCTAACATACTTGGGTATGGAATGTATGTAGATGTACAATGGTGTATAAGAAGGCATGTAGAGGTACAATGATGTATATGAAAGTGTGTGAAGGTGTGTAGATGTACGATGGCATATATGAAGGTGTGTAGGTGTATGATGGTGTGTGTATGGAGTGTAGGTGTATGATGGTGTATGTGAGAAGGTGTGTAAATATACGATGAGGATTGTAGCTACGGTACAAGTCAGTAAAGAAGAACAAAATGTCATCAGCTGGTGCTGTGTAACCCGAACAAGATAATTTTCCCTCTGGAATAATCACGCTTTTGATGTGTGCTGTGAAAAATCCAAAGAAGAGATGGCATACTGGTATTACTTCATTTTGCCTCCATGCAGTTTGGATTTTGCACTAATGTGGATTTGTGTTATGTTGATATGCACGTAATATCAGGTTTTAATTCTTTTTTATTGGCTAGTCAGTAGACACAGGTCGTAGCAGCACATAAACTGCGAGATCATTGTCGTAAATTATTGCTGGATGTCTTTGGTCGTCCATGACGACAGCGTTGTTTGAATTCTCTCACACTGTTTAGGAAACAGGACGATTGTTTCACGATTGAAAGCTTTTATTTGGAAACGGCCCAAAATCGTACAATGTAAACCAGGCATAAGGTCCTCCAGGACCAGAGCTGATCATGGCTGACATTCTAACTAACAACTGTACTAGCCTAGCATTAGCTAAAACTAATATTATACAGAGATAAAACGAACATTACAAATATTCTAGACATGTACATGTGACATGCTTGTGACTGCTTCATGCCTACAAATATTCACAAATACACCATCTTCTATAGCTTTGTTTAAATAGAAATCTGTACTTTGACTATCTTCTTATTTGCTCATTAAGCAAGGCATGAAAATTAAAATATGGTCATTTTGTTACAGTTATATTGTGATATTGCTCTCTTACCTATAAAGATTTTACCACGGCTAACACATAATCAGAAGTACGCATGGCTCCTGTGAAAAGACATCCCTTCAGTCACACATAGTCAGTGTGTTTCTGACTAGGCCTCTGAAGCATGCCTAATTAATTGAATCGATGGGTGAAATTTTGGATTTCGTGTTGCTCTGAATCACTTCCTAAAGAATCTTAATTGAATGGAATCATTTCACAGCCTTAGATTTACCATCTTAAAAAAGTGCTTCCAGTGTAGCCGTCTAAGGCAGGGCCTAAATGAAGAGGCGAAATCACCAGCGCTTCTAATATACAATTATTCAGGGAAGGTTATTAATTACTTTTCTTTCACCTGAAGTAGCCCATCGCTGGCTTAGCCCAGTGGCCCCGAACTCACTTATCCAGTCGCCACAATCCTAATTGCTTCCTTTAGGGGCAGTCAGTGTGCTGAGTCGGGGCGATCGAGGGCCGAATCTCCAGCCTCCTCCTGCCCTGACCCCTGTGGCCAGTGTGGCAGACACATGCTCCTGATAAAGCGGTGCTCCACTGCCTCGAGGCAGCTGGGTTAGTCACACTCGTTTGTGCTCCACTGGGAAAACGGGCACGGGGCCACTTCAAAGCCAACCACCCCCCACACCCCCGGGGTGCCACTGTCCTTTTAGCCACCTCTCTCACTTTCTCCCGCACACACACACTTAGGCAAAACACACTCAAATGCTTGCCGTGGGGCAGGAAAGGACTGATTGATTGAATTAGCATAATCAGTGGCTGATGTTGTCACTAGGGCAAGCCAGACAGGGGCAGGTGAGGTGTGTATGAGTCGGGCAAGTGTGTGTGTGTGTGTGCATGCATACAGGAATAACGTTGGATCAATACGAAGGTATGGCGGCTGATGGAGGCCCGCTGATGAGCGACTGTCAGGTTAATTATGGACGAGATTGAGCGACGTGAGCCGCTTAATGACTGCGGGATGAATGAAAAGGGTTTGATGAGGAAAATGAAGGGGGGACGAGGAGTGCGGGAGGCATGAAATCTGAGATGCCAAGAGTAATAAAGAGTGGCATGCACACACATACACACACACGCACACACTCCCTTCATTATTGCCTAATGACACCATGCTTTTCTGCTTCATCCATATAAGCATTATACTGGCAACAGGCTCAGGACCGGACAAAATAAAAACACACGGGGTGGGATGAAAACTAATTTATTTTCGGAGTGGAGAAATTCGATATTTATGTTTTTAACCATGTTACTTTTAAGGATCCAGACCACTTCTGTGTTTTTAGGTTAAAACTTTAGAAATGTTTATACTAAACTTAAAAAAATTGATAATCTCTAAGAAAAAAAGGCTATTTTTTTTAGATATTTAATAAAGTGGACTGTAACATGCACATTTGATTTAATTAATCAAAGTCATTATACAGAGGGACGAGATGGAATGGCTCCAGATTTTACAGAGTACACACAGAATACACTTCTATAATTAAACTGTAGATATGAACTCCAAGCTAAAAATGTGTACTTTAGTACAATGGGTAATTTGTCACATCAAAGTACTTAGAATATACTGGAATGTTCAATATATACAGTCAGAATGTGTGAGACAGTGTTCAGGTACAAATGTAACCTGGATGTGCTGATTGAATTTGATAAACCATTACACTATTCCTTCAGACTGGATGAATTGTCTCAGATGATCTGACATACAGCTAAGTACAACAGACAAAAATTCAGGTTTTAAGAGCCGCCACAGTGTCAGAAACCCCACAATCAGGTCTATTAGAGCTCCCTTTGTGAACTGGAAATGTTAGCTGTTAGTCTTGTATGCTAGCTCCAGAGCAAAACCAAAGAAGGCTGCATAGCTCTAAACGCTAACTGTGTAACAGTGATGTAGCTGGAGCATGAAGTGTGATTATGATTCTGAAAGCACTGATTTGATATTTTGCTCTGTTCTTATCACTATGTATGTGTTTTCAGGTGCAGTGGACTACCTGGCTAAGAATGTGAGTTTGTCCACCCAGCGGAGGATGAAGCTGGGTGATCATTCCGCTGTCCTGGGACTGCTGCAGGTGGAGACGGGACAGGCCTACTGATCACTACAAGGCCTCCAGCCTCTCACACACGCTAACACACCCACAGCTCCTCACTCCAGGACCAAGATCCTCCATTATGTGTGTGAGGCTGCTTTGCCCCCTCATAGTTCCTAGTATTTAAATGAAAAAAAAATCTACTTTCCATTCCAGTTCTTCACAACCCCAGGCGATTGCTCTCAGCCGCTCCAAGGGTACAAGGCGATTGCTAACAGTCGCTTCAAGAACTGCTACGAATAGCATTTTTGTCTGTATTTTCACCATTCTGTATATAGTTGTCTATGAATTCCAATGTCATTCAAATTGATAATCTTTTTTTTGCTATTGATATTGTTCTGATAATTATCCTCTTCATAGCTGTTGTAATTACAATGATTGTCCTTTTGTTTTTTACTTTCTTAACACATCTGTACCATTCTGTGCTCTCTCCGCTCTGAAGCTAAAGTCTTCATGTGAAATGCTAGCCGTGTGCTTCGCTAGCGCGCTAGCGTGTGGTCAATGGTTTTCCACTTCCCCATGTCCCTGAGCCCCAGTGCTCCTGAGCGATTTGACCTTTACTTTTCATATTTCACTTGACATTCCGTACGAACTTGGCCACTCTGTGGGAAGTCTGGCTAAGTGCATTCTGCTGGGAATTAGCGTCATCTTTTGCTAGACAAATGTTCTCTCTCCCTCCCCCTTCCCCACACACCCCTCCCTGTCCTACCCCTCCCATGCCTGTTCTGTCCTTAGCTGTCCTGGGGGAAAGGGCATTGTCTTAGGAAAGAGGATTTGGGGAAAATAATGTGCATTTCTAGTTTACTTATTAAGGAGGACCAAAATCATTTTGGTCAACCCAAAATCAGACTTTACCTTGACCTTCAAATGTTTCAGTTCGTGTTTAAAGGAGCATTTTGGTGAAAATCATTAATTTGTTCATTCAGTATCTGAGCCGCTCATCCCACAATAAAGTTGAAAAGGGGGCTAGAGCCTAGAAGTCTCTGAAAGGGGTGAAATTTTTCCACTTTTTTCAACTGTAATTAATAAGCTAAAAGATTTTCAGTGTACATATATAGCAGACAAGTAATTAACACAACGAGCAGTTAGCATCTTGCCAACATCGTCACATGCTTGCCTGGAGTTGAGAAGCAATCTCAAATAGACTTGCTTATAATGTTTCTGACATACTGTCATCTATAAAAATGTATAAAATTCAGGTCTCAAGATGAAAGAACATCTTTTGCATGTGTGGAGTGAACAAGTATGAATTTCTGGAGCATTCCACTCTTCCAAGAGGGTATCTCCACTACCCCTTCCCTTTCAGTGCTCCTGGGAAGCGTATAGAGGCCCAAAGGCCTCGGCATTCACATTCACTTTGGCAAATCAAATAATCGTTTTATACAGCTAAAGGGCACAGGTAGCGCCACATCAAATTCTTACCCGTATTTCCATTTCTCTATCCTCCTTTTCATTTCCTGTGGTGCCATCCTCTTACTCTTCGCTCTCACTTTTACTGCGCCAGCTGTCCAATCACGACCACCAGCCCCTTTGTAGTCTCCTTTAATTTAAAATCTCACACTCATTTTTTTTAGAAACTAGTGATTTTTTGACCTCTGTGTAGCTCTTTCCACACCTCAACACAAGTCTATTTAGTTGCTTTTAAATGGAATTGTACAGTAGACCAAGCAGATTGTTTATTGTTTGTTTATAAAGAGTATGTTTTATACTAAAACAAAAAAAGATGTTCAGTGGTAGATGAAACAAGGGATCTGCGTGTGTCTTCTAAAGTATTTTTTTGTTTTTGTTTTTTTTGTGTTACTTTGACTGCTTTCTATTTCTTTGCTTCTGATTGATATGTATCATTTACAAGTAGAAAGACAAAGTGTATTATCTTTGGTTACTGTGGTACAGTCTTGATAAAATATGATACGCAGTTTCATTCCCAGAATTTTCCAAAAATTGTGAAATGTATTTTTTTTTGACACTTCTAGCCACCATTTGAATGGACAGATGGATTGTGTGGATTCTTGACGAGTGCACAGATAGTTGTTCATACAACAAATATGTGGCTTGCTCTTAAATTTGAAATGACTGAGACTGTTCAAGAGAAATGACTGATGGCTCATTTCAGAAGGACAAAATCTTCTGTTGGACCAATAAGACTGTGGGGAACACAGCCATGCTCGGTGCTTCTGGGGTTGCCAGAGTCTCAAAGAATTCCTCTTAAGGCCTCAACATATCACGGAACTGTCTCATTATAAGTACTAATGTCTGAACTGACCCAAAAAGGACTGATCCAACTGTCCCTTTGTTGTGTCCATTTTACAAAGAAACTATTGAGAAACCCGTTTAAAGTGCTTCTGGCATAAACCATCCATGGCTAACACATGCGTTCACCAATATTTGGATATTAAAAGTGTATTACCCATTGTCCATCCCCCTATTTGGGGCCCCCATGCCCTTAAGCATTTTCATTAGGATTTGTGTTGGCGCTTTTTTCCATTTGGGTTCAGCATGTGTGTACGTTCTCATGGTATAATTTATTCTGCTGTATGACGTAGTAGAGTAGTGGGAAACTTGTATTTGGTAATTTCCTTCAGCCTGTTGGTGTCTTTCCTGTAACACTGGCGTAAATGTTACCAATTAAAATTTTAAAACAAATTGTGGTCATTATTATTATTATTATTATTATTATCATCAGTATTATTATTATTATTATTAGTAGTAGTAGTAGTAGTAATATTAGTATTATTACTATTATTATTGTACAATGTGTATTATTAATTATTACAATCCTCCAACTGATTTGTAAACTGAAATCTGTGTTACATTTACTTTTGTCACATTTTCAAATATATAAAAAACGTCCACATAACATCTACAGGTAAGAATCAGTTATTTTGGCCTACATATACTTTATTGATTACCTGCACATAGACTTTAAAAAACTTAGTGCTAGGACCACATAAATGGTTTACCAATAACTAGCATTGTTATTTATATTAAAGGTATTTAATCAGCTGTGTTGCTTACAATTTAAAGCTCAAATAAGGGGTCTGAGCTAGGAATCTATTGATGTGCTCCAGTGTTTTATAATATTTTGCCATTTTCACTTGTTTCAGTCAGAGTTTACCTATAAATGACTTTATAAGTAGATTAGTAGAAATGGTTCAGAACTACCAGGAAAAATGTCTTTACCATATACTACTGTAAAGAAAGTGATGATTTAAATGTGCAGTATTGCTTTCTGCATAATTAGTCTGGTTAGCCTTTAAGATTACAAAACATACCTACATACCTTTTTTAATATCTGTGTTTTTTTTGTGTTTATTGATGTGCAGTGTAGATAAATAATATCATTTATAATAGTCACTCACTTAAAACAGAGCCACAATAGCTCCAGCTGTTTTTTTACTGCTACAACACCACCCTCAGAAATCCCACACTGTACAGAGATACCCTATCTGTTAATAAGCTCTACGCCTCACAATGAAGGCTTTAAATCACAGCAATCATGACCAATGCCTATTATCTTCATGCATTTCATTCAGGGACCTCCCGGCTCTATGCATGTGTGTAAATGGGTTCAGGGCTGACCGCTGTGCACAGCTGTAGGAAACCATTCATTCCTCCAGTGTCCAGCGCTGAAACCCAGTCTCCACCCCCCTCCACCCCCCTTGATTCTGCCCATTAATATCTGTCTGCTTTGGCCCCTGTCCATGCACTGGGGTCTGATGTTGCAGACTGCTGCAGTCTCCCCAGGCCACTGAGATATGCTGAACACACACAGGAATTTCCAAGCTTCAGCTGCTCCACATCTAACACTGATATGATGAACACTAAGTGTATTCTTCTAACGGCACACCACATGGGCATGCTGTGCATTATTGGCATTTGTGGATGGCGGGGCAGTAGGTGGTAATAATGTGTTAACCACTCTCTTACAATGATCTTCATTTAGGAAAGTATGCACAGAGTGTGAGAAGGGTTTTTTGTGGAGAAATTTAGCCAAAAAAATATACAAACACTTTATTTTACTAAGCAGGACTAGTTAAATTAATTTATGATGTGTTCTTTTAATTGTTTGTGAATAAAAACAATGTCTTTTAGTTTAGTTTCTAAAATAAAATTAAAGTTTTGCTCCATCTGGGCCAAGATGGATCTCCATTATTGATGGAACTATGAATTCTAAGTGAATTTAAAAGGAAGAAGAACACGTTCTGACCTTAACCCAATTAAAAATGTTGTCAAAGGACCTAAAGTGAGCAGTTTTTGAGAGGAAACCTACCAAAATTCCAGAGTTCATTCTGTTTTGTATAAAGAAATTGGCTTTCTCCAATTATATGTGCAGGACGGATCAACCAAATATATTTAGTTGCAGGATTTACTGAAAGCAAAAGTTCACATACTTTTCTCACTCACAGATAGGTAATAGTATGTCAGTTTCCTCAATAAATGATTGTTCAAGAATAATATATTTGGCTCACTCGTTTAACTGGTTTCTCTTTATCTACTTTTAGGATGTCTGATTATATTTTGGTTGCCTTTCTGCATGAATACAAAAATTCTAAGCCGCTTGCAAACTTTTCAAGTACACTGTAAATAAAAGACATGGTTGGGGTAGTTTATCGTCAAATTTGATGCATTTTTGAAAATGCTGAAATAAAATATGGGTTAATAGTGCCTGTTTGTTTAATTTTTTACTGTGTTTTAATGCTGTTTTGGTCATAGATGTACTTGGGTTTTTTTGAAATCGCAAATGCAGCCTTGTCTGTTTTATCTCAGCATGACCTTCCCTATAGAGCGAGATATAAATTGTTTCCACAGCAGGGGGTTCTCAAACCCTCCCCTTTCACTCCTTATAGCTCTAGCTATATGATTATATTCCTTGGCTGGGCTGTTAAGTTCTTTTTTTAGTCATTCTGAAAATAGCATTAGCCTCATAATTGGACCAATTTGGTCTGCTTCGAAATTTTCAATGAAACCACCATCATCATTCAAGTTCAGAGGGTGTTCATGTGGTGCCTCCTGCTGGAAAACCTGCATTTTTCCATAAAAAAATGACAGTGTCAGTGCCATGTTTGTAGCACACAATCTAGATTTTCACAGGTGGTCTTACTATAGCATTAGCCTAGCTAATGCTATAGTTGCACAGTGTTTTTCCTTGGCTGACTCGCCCTAGATTACATCACGAGAGCCAGCAGCTGTTAACCCAGGACAGCAGAAAAGGGAGGGAGGTCATGAGTCCATTGGTGTTACTTTTTAACAGAACTAAAGATGAATATGTGCATTGTTCCTCACAGCTGAAACGTTTCGACTCTTTGAGTTATGGTCACTCGAGTCCTTCAGTTGTGTATGTGTTTGTGTGTTTGAGTGTGTATTTGTGGGTGGCATATCCAACCGTCCCCTTCTCCCGCCTTATGTTCTGGCATGTCCAGGATTAGACCAAAGCATGTGTTATGGTTGTCCCTTCTGCTCTAACGTGCCTCCTAAGGCCTCCACCTCTGTCCCTCGTTTCCTCTCCTTCCTTCCCTCGGTCCTCCATTGCGCCTCCGCTTTGTGCCTCTCTCCTCTCCCTTCCTTTGATGCCGTAATTGATTGACTACAGGAGGAGGGATAAACAGAACCCACAAGAGCCAATTCCTCTCGCCTCTTCTGCAAAGGTTCTGATAAAAAAAAAAAGGCCTGACGCTCCATATACGGCCGCCTGCACTTAGACGTATACTGGACTGAGAAGGTGGCTAGGTGCCACGGTGGCTTAACTCAGCGACTTTCTCCAGGGGCTGGGGCTTGTGTCCTGCCGGTAATGGGCTTGTTTAGATCAGAGGGATGGAAATGAAACTCCTGAGCTCCAGGAGCAGACAGGGATGCCCAGGGCCACTATCTCCCACAAGGCAGAGGGACGTCTGCTGCTGAGCCTGGAGAGTGGAGCGAGAGGAAGAGAAAGAGATGGACCTCGATTTGGATCTAATTGAGAAGAGCAGGGGTCGCTAATATGCTAGGTGCTAGGAAGCAGGTCTGGACAGGCATGGAGAATGAGACACCAGGGTGGGTCTGATTGGCCTAGACCTGAGACAGTTAAAGCTCAGAATGAAGTTTAATGAAGGCAGTTTAATGAAGCCGTAGGTGCTCCACTTTCTGAACTTTGACACACATGTTGGTGAAGAGGGACTCCAAACAAAAACAGCAGTGCTGCACTTTCAGCTAGCAGATGCTAACAACTAGCTCTTCTTACCAAATGGGTAAAATATTGATATATAGACATTTTTATTTTTATATTCATGTAACTGTACAGCTGTGTGTAACTGTACTGCTGTACTGCTATGTGTAACTGCACAACCACCCCGTACAGCTGCTAGAAACTGAATTTCCAGGAGGAAACTGTCCGAGCCATTACTAATGTTTTACTTCTCTGATTTTTATTCAAAATTTACAACATAAATGTGTGGCTAGTAGGCAGGAGTCTCTCATTTGGAAAACTTTCCTCCAGGTAGTCAAACATAACTAAAAAATGACACAATTCTGTGCTTTCATTTAAGGAATTCGATCATCAACTGCGATCAGAGCATTTTGTCCAGCACTGTTGGATTCAGGCTAGAGATGTACAACTCTGGTCCAGTCTCCAGCACAGTGTGTTTGGTTTCTTCCTCAATCACACCAGCTAATCCTGGTAATCAACATGTCACCAAAGACTTTTGCCATATTGCTGGTCAGTCCTCATCTGTGTTTTTGGGGCCAATTCAGGGTGTTACATTTAAACTCAGCCATGAGATAAAGCAGAGAAACAAAAACAAGAAAGAGGGCAACATGAGCAAACGGCACTCTTAAGAGCGAGGGAAGTCGCACTTTCATTCAAGTTGAAATGTTTTAGCACTAGCCATGGGCATTTTGACTATTTTATTACTACCTTCTTTTAAAAAGAATATGTGATTTTCACGCTCCTGTATGATATTCTAAATGTGCTCTGAAAAACACTTATATGAAATAATAATATTTGTGACTTTTTTACATTCAGTAAATTTGTACTTTAAAGCAGCCACCTAAGTTACTAAGCACCATATTAATGGTTTTCTTTCGTTTACACACACTGGGTTTAGCTTTAGTACATTAAACAATACATTCTGTCTTTTGTTTGCTGCCCTTTTTTGCCAAAGCTACAACTCTCTGCTTTACAGAATAAAAAAGCCAGAACATTAAGTACTGTGCAGGGTGTTTGAGTGAGAATTTTTACAGGAGACAAGAGGTGATGGTGAACTGATGAAAGCAATCATCTGTCCGACACAGTTGGCGCTGTGTAGTTGACTCGGTCCCAGGCCTTGCTGATGTATCAGAGTTTTTGACTCGACCTTTGAAAGTTAAGCTGGGCCAGGTACATCATCTTTTCTTAACACTATCAACAGATACATTTGAGAAACAAGGACCTAAGGACAAAGATGCCACGTATCTCAGCGCTAAAGCAAATGATCCAGTCCCATTACACTTCAGGTCTTCTTCTCTGAGGCTTACGTGCCTTAAGAGTGCACGACGCCGCATTCGTCGCTCATGGCTGTCACGGTGAAAGCACTTACGGCATCCCATAATTCCCTAAATCCCGTAATTATTCCAGGATACATAATGTACCTGCGCCGCGGCCTGTCTGACTTCCCACTCCGACTCCGGCTTTGCGCAGACGGAGGCCTCTGTAAGCGGGGATTTCGCTCTCACGTCTGGCAGCAGGAGATTTTTTCATCCGAAAGCCTCATATTCCATTTTTGCTACTTAATATGGCTTAAAAAAAGGGAAAAAAAAGAGCGCTAATCATATGCCAAAGGAATTCTGGGAAGCGAAGTGAATTAAGATCTTCAAAGTTGATTCGTTTGGAACATGTCGATGCCGTTCAAGGTGGATCATTTCTGTTTCTGCGCTTAAGACTCATCTGGGGCTGATGTCCCACCAAAAACGTCTTTCACCTTCTCGCGTGTCGCGGACGCAGCCTCGTTTGCCTGGACCACCTGCGTTAACTTTGGAGACAGAAATTATTCTGGACTTTGCAATTCATAACAAGCCTTTCTTCACACAGATACACACACCTAGCTCTCCTCCTCAGTAGATAAGAGAGTGGTTTAAGGGGCGGGGGGGGTACAAGTGAAGTTGGGAGGCTGAGAGACACTAGGTTGAGATAAGAATCGCTGTGAAGCCCGGTTTTGATTTACATATAAAATCTCAGCTCAGCTCGGTTCACAGACTAATTAATATTAATAACAAAAATGGAAATGAGCTTCCAGACAGAAGAGGCCCTAAATGAAGAACAAACCCGGGCATTTTTTTTTGTCAAGGAGATGTACATAAGCCCCCCTTCTGAATGGAAGTGAGCCCTTAACAGGCATGACGCCTGGGCATAGACCGCCATACACAGAGACAATTTTTCTAGATAATAGCCTATCATGCAGGATACAATTTAAATTAAAAAATGCAATTTTCACCTTGAAATGAACAAATGATTACAATTTCTATACAAATTAAGGCATCCAGGCTGCGCCTCAGTACTGTGCCGGGGCCATGAAACTTGACATAATTGCCATGAAATACAGTTTCAAATATTTGTATTTTGTCCATCGCTTTATAACATGCCACTCTTGGCTTCTGTGGGTATGTGATCTCACCTTCTGGGGAGGGGAAAAAAAATAACATTAAAAGGAGAAAAAATTATCAGAGATGAAAAGCCCTTCAATGGATGAGATAAAAAATGTGAAGGAGAAGAGGAAAACACACAAACACACACACACACACACACACACACACACCGTAATTCAGCGTTGCTCGGCTCAGTAACCCCTGCAGCTATCTCTAAAAGCCAAATTATGGGCCCTTATCAGAAGAATCATATCTAGCAGTTATCTGCTTCTATGATAGACTACCTCCCCAGCCCACCCCGCCCCCCTCTCTCTCTCCCTCTCTCTCTCTCTTTCTCTATTTATTTGTGATTACAGCCTCTCTTTGAATAAAACGTATTTGGGTTCCAGTGCAAAAAGTTCTGCCAGTGTTGGAGGTGGAACTTTTTACGTTTTTCTATTGACCCAGGACAAGGCCTTGTGTCCTTAAAGAGATCTGATGTCTTTTTTTATATTTTATTTACTGCTGTCACATGATCAAAGTGATTTTACATTTAACAAGGCTCTCAAATACAAATACAGTGATGCGTTTATGCGGAGAGAGGGACAGTGTCCAGCACAGTTTGGTGACTTTCCTGCAGCAAGAAATCGGATTCGTCTCGTCTATTAATTGCTAACATTCATGGCTGCGTTTGAGTGGGGCTGTTACTAAACTGTGCTGGACAACAGCCCTCCAGGACCAGCGCTGAACAGCCCTTTTTAATTTGCATAACTTTGACCAAATTAGTCAGAAAGAAGCAAACAATGGCACAGCAGTGTGGCATCGCACTCAGGAAATTCTTTAGCTCTAATAAAGACACGGCTGTTACTTCATACTCTAAGCAGTTTTTCAAATAAAGCTGTGTTTGTGCATTCAAATTTGTTGCCCTACGTTTGTATCTTTTTCACATTTTAAATTGCATCTATATATTGTGTATTTAAAATCGATGCTGAAGTCTAAATTTTCATATTACACAGACCAAATGATTCTAAATGATCTAGAATAACATGTTGTTACATTACCATACCCTGAAAATGGGTTGGAAACATGACAATTCATTACAAATAGTATAATAAGTCCTAGATTTTGTGCAGTGCAGTGTCTGAAATATTATAAAAATCGTAGTATGACTCTCCCTTAATATAAATTATCAAATAAAAGTTCCAAAAAATATATATTTTGCTGTAAATTTCTGAAATTTGAATTTTGACAATATACACATATTACTGCACAAATACGTTCTACTTATTAAAAATTACAACTTTGCACAAAACATAAATGCTATTTGGTATATCTATCAGTAATTCTATGAATTATATAAGAAGAAATGTTCTGACTAACACAAAGATAAACATACAAATAAAAATGGCAACTGTTATTTATGCCTTTTTCTCTTGAAATGTCATATAAACATGGCCTGTAATGCATTAACTCTCACAGAAATGTAAATATATGTGAACTCTAAATATACATATAGTTAGATGCCTCTAATGCTCCTGAACCTATATACAGATATGCTTTGTCACATTTTTGTATGTTAGAACACAGCAATGAATTACTGTTGACTCGTCCATAAAACACAACTCTGACTGCAGTTAAAGTCGAATTTAATGACCGGTGATGTTACAATGGGCCACCAGAGGCTAAGAGTGCATCCCCCACTCTCTGCTCATATAGCTGAGTGATATGTGCTACAGCACTGCCGGTACAAAGCCTAAAGAGAGCCTATTAAAGTTTGATCTCCCCCCGCCTCTCTTTTCCCCTCAATCTGTGGGATCCTGTCAACCAAGAGGCGCACATCAGATTTCAATAGCCGACCTCTTAATGCTGCGGGTCAGTGGCACACCGGCAACAATTTCACACCAAAGATGAAAGGGAAATGAACAGGCAAGACTCTGCAGTGACCATGGGGCCCTGGCCGGCTGACTGACCCGCTTCAGTGCACTCTGGGAAGGGGACATCTAGCAGAGATGTGTGTTTGTGTGTGTGTGTGTGTGTCTATCACAAAGTGAGCTGCAGTCTCTGTCTAACTGCAGTTAAAGAGACAGTTTCAACCAAAATGTGAATGTGACAAAGTTATAAAAGGCCATTTAGCATTATGCAAACGAAATCATGCTCCTCAACTGAAATCCCTCACATTTCCCCTGAAATACAAAATGACCACATGACTATAAGTGGTGATCTGATGCGTCTGTAGGAACATAGAACTCATTTTTTTTACCAAAATAATCTTTTATTATAAAATTATTTTTAATGTAAAAATGCTAAATAACAAAAAAGAGCTTCAGATTGTGTGTTCCACGACTGTGTATTTTTTTCTAAGAGTCGTAATCGGATCGAATGATTTTGAGGTCAGAGATGTCCACCTCTACTAACAATGCATGAAAGCCACCAAGGCCAGTTAGCATCATGCAAATGACATCATGCTAACTACGGCCTTTCCTGACCTGCTAATTCTCATTTTCTGTTCATTCATTCATCATTATCATTTTTATTTTCAATTAAACTGTGGTATATTTCAGCTGGGTCCACCCTCCTGGGACACTAAATGACCAAATCACTCAAAACAGCATGACGGATTTCAGCTCAAAACGTATCATCCGAAAACTGCACACACTTTTGTGATAGCATGCTAGCTTTCGTATCTTGATAGACTAGGCCTTATTCACAGTTAACTGTATTAGTATTTCAATTTTCAATGAAATGTGGAGGATTTAGAAGTGTCTGTCCTTTCACTGGACAATCAGAACATGAATTGAACTGATTTTGCGTGCAAATACAGACAACATACAGACATTTTAACATGCTAACGTGTCCTTTCTTGACCTACTTGCTCTGATTTGCTTAATAGGTGTATTTAACATTCATTATTTGTTATATGTAGCGGTTATTACATTTGCCCTTCATTGGTTCAATGGAAAAACCTTCAGGAATTTCAAGACGAACATCACAAACACCCACAAATAGTGTACCATCAAGCCGAGGGCAGTAAAATAAACTCCCCACTATGGCCCTGATGACCCCAGCCATGTCTGTTTAAATGTCTGAATGGATTCAGGAGCTCAGCACCTCCGGAGAACCTGGCGCATCCAAAAAAATTACATGGAGCAGGTTACTGTGGAGAGTCAATGTCACAGCTCCCCCTGGCCACTGGGCTGGCACAGATTTTGTCCACACTTGACGGTCAGGAAATATTCAGGGTTTGTGCATGTGTGAGTGTGTGTGTGTGTGTGTGTGTGTGTGTGTGTGTGTGTGTGTGTGTGTGTGTGTGTGTGTG
>JBBKCR010000128.1:7534007-7545610 GCA_037577295.1 Ladigesia roloffi | reverse complement strand
TGTGTGTGTGTGTGTGTGTGTGTGTGTGTGTGTGTGTGTGTGTGTGTGTGTGTGTGTGTGTGTGTGTGTGTGACACTGATTTTGTACATTTAATGTTATTATATAAATCTATTATATAAATCAGGATAAAAAAGTCACAATGCATTTATTTTTCTTTTAATACAGCACTGTTTTAATAATTATTATATCTTATTAGATCTTAACATCAATTGAACAACAATTTAGACAATTCAGAACTTCATAACCTGCAAAAAAACATTTAAATTTAAACCAAATGAAATCACTTTAAATCTAAACAGCATCCTTTTGTATTGTGGGAAGATTTCATAAGAAAACAATGGAAATTTACTTAGAATTACATCTTTTTACCTGAATGTATGAAGCTGAATATTTCACTACACATTCTGCACTGCAATGCACATTATGACCATTGCTGAAGAGATAAATTGTCAATCAAAATGTATAGAGGGAAACATATTGTAGCATGTTGTAGTGTCATCTGGCTTTGTGTGAAATTGGGTAAACTGCATCTGTATACCATTATGAGTGGGTTACAAAATTAAATTAAGACAGGCCATTTAGACAGCTGCTAAATGTTGAAGGGCGATTGCTTGTCATTTGGTTGAATGTGCCAAAGGGAACTATGGGAAATGAGAGCCAGGTATAAACATAGCAGATTTCAAAATATTATCTTAGTAATTTAATCTTAAGATATTAAAAATGTATCAGTTGCAGCACCACCATGAATAAAATTTTGCGTTATTTGATGTACATCCAAAGAATGTAGCATGGAAAAGTGAGAGCTAGATTTTTGTAATGATATTATTCAGTAAGTGAAATTGCTCTATAAAATTAACTAATGAAATGGTCATTCAATTATTGCCTAAACAGTGTTGTATACCTTCCTGACTTTAGAAGATGTTAGCATGAATAGACACAGATCTCTTATTTTATATTAAACACATAGGGCTACAAGTATTTCATGAGTATAAATCAAATAAAACATTAATAAATATATTTTGAGTGTTTATATATATATATATTTTTTTCCTACCTGTGTAATTCTGTCACAATTTGTTATTGATTAATTGCTCATTTTCTAAAAGTGAGTTGATTAAATGTATAATCTAGATGCTTAGTGATTACTTTTTGTGGTTTAATCAGTGGCCTATCAGGCAGGCAAATAAGGCATTTTTACAGATTCCCCAAAATGGGGTGCATCACTGAAAGAGAGGAAACCCACACCAGCAGTAACTCAGGAAGGAAATAAATGCAACTAAATTCCATTTCTGGATCCGAATTCTATTTCTGATACACATAAAACATGTGCACTCACATATAAAGGTGACAAATAAGGATTCAGGGGTATATTGCAAGTTTTGGTACCTTCAGGAACATTTTAAAGATTCATTTTTGCCTGTTTTTTTAAAGAATGTGAAGAACCTTTCAAAGTCCCGATATTCAAAAATATTCTACACCAAGTTTGTATGGGACATATATATGACTCTATATCACTCCACATCTTAACAACACATAAAAACAAGCATGTGTGCATGAGTGTGTGTATGTGAGCCTGGGAGCCATGCCTCTACCCTTAAACGCCCCTTGCTCCCTATCCTCTGTATAGTAATAGACACTGCACAGGCCTTTTCTTGCTTTCCCACACACTGGCTTTCTCTCTGGGGAGCACGGCTGAGAGCCTCCTTATGCATTCATGAGGGGAGCGCGTGGATAAATAAAAAGGTTCATTACGGCGCTAAAGTGTTACTAATGACATGTACCTGCCACCCAGCACCTCCGAAAATCTAATGTGACACACTAGAATGGAAAATCTATTCCGGCGCGCCAGAGCCTCCGGTGGAGCCGGGAGTGTGCTCCCGCTCGATGGAAATTTCCCTGCGTCTGCCCCCTCCGTTTGGGTCTGTTCTCCAACCAATATTTACAATTCCGCAGCCATTATGTCCTACCAGGCCCTCTGAGCTTGCTGCCGCGACCTCCATATTAGCTGAAAATTGGACTTTTGCGAACTTAGCGGGGGCGAGAGGGAATTGTCTCAAGCTTCTTGTGATGCAGCACCAGGGTGCACAGCATGGGGGCCACCATAGGGGGCTCCTGCATTTTCTCCCAGTAATGATATGTGTTTGTTTTTCTGAAAGTATAGGGGTTTCACCCCTGAAAACACACAAGTACTTTGTGCTTAAATGGGTGTTGGGCTTTTATACTTTGAGACTTGTTGAGTTATTTATTAAATGTGTTGTGGTTATCAGAAAGAGAATCAGAAAATGGGATTGATCCCTGCAAATGTTACAACTGCATTGACACATAGGGACACAAAGACAGGAACGATATAAATATAAAGTTTAAATCATCGTCAAATCGAAACTCAGTACTAAACACACTAAGCTATATATACAAAATGCTGAGGTAAGTAAGATATGTAAATATAAATTCAATAGATAAGTAGAATAGTAATTCATTCATTCATTTTTTGTATCCAGTTAATCTTTACTAGGGTCATGGGTACCTGAAGCGGATCCCAGGGTCAATAGATGCGAGGCTAGAACTCACCCTGGGACACAGACCACAGCAAGGCACTGCGAGTTAATACACTAGTAAACAAAAACCATAGTTATGGGTTGTTCTCTATCCCAAGTCCATTTCTACATATTATAGTGATCAGTGTTTGATAAGTGTAATTGAAATGGAAAAATTGAGACTTAAATGTGAATTTATCATGATACATTCTACACTTGACACTTTGTTTCCTTAAATACTATTCTCCATTTATCACACTTTATTTGTTATTTAATATGCTAGTTATGCTAGGTAGTGCAGAAGTTTTTTGTATATGTTTGTTTTATATTTTTGCTGTATGCATATCTCACTCCTTGTATACTGAGATTCAATTCAATCACTAAACCTAGTAGGTTAATACAACTTGGGATATTGTAAATTACACAGAGGTAAGAATTTGAATCAGAAAACATTATTGATCCTGAAAAGTCTTTTGTCACGACTGCACAGTGAAGCATTCACAGATATGGACCCAAACGAAGAACATGAAAAAGAAAGTTTAATGAAACACAAAGTCGACAAAGGTAAAAACCTAAAACTGTAGCATATAGTCCAAAAACCAGAACATCCAACACAAGGCAGTCAAAGTTAAGTCCACGAGGCAAAAAGGTCATACAAAATCCAGAAACAGGTCAAAGAAGCACAGGGAAAAACAGTCCATAACTCGGAAATATGCTCAGTAACTAAGGAGGCCTAATATACTTTGCGGGTCTATATATAGTACCAGGAAGCCTCGAACTCCAGTTAACTAGATCTCCACCCTATGGGCCTGGAGCTGTAATATGAAGAGGGCTGTCTGGGAGCATCTGACAGGGACATCACCTCAAATTCCGTACCAGTCCATAGTTACACAGAGAAACAAAGACAAAAATAAATTAAAATATGAAGTTGAAATAAATCCGGTACAAATTGTACCTATAGTTGTACTATTATAGAGAAATAATGTAAAGTTACATCAATTATTAATAACACAAATAGTGGTTAGGAGTCTGTTATTGTACATAACAGAGATACATTCAGTAATGCAACAAAGTGTGTCTAAACCTATTTTCTCCATCCTACCTCTGCTATCAAATATGCTAGCTGGAAAAGGTGGATGGTGGAATGCAGAGGATGTGTAAATTTTTGCGTATGAGTTTGCATTTATGTGAAGATGTAGGTTTTTCACCCTTAAACACCCGCTACATTCCACTTTCCACCTATGCTAAGTAGCATGAGAGAAGTAACTAGCCTGAGTTTTTAGTATTGGCCTACTAGGTCTCAGCGTAAAAGAGCTAAATCCCAATTCATCTCAGCTTGGTGGTTTTTTTGTATGCAAAATCATTCCCATTTGCTATTCAGACTGTTCAGCCTTTTTTATTTATTTATTTATTTTGTTTTTCCACGAGTTTGCAACAGTCGAGAAATGCGTAAATAAAGTGGCGCATTAACTTCTCGTAATTAACTTATGTAAATAGGCATCATTATCCAGTGTTTCTAAACAGCAGTCAGGATGTATGCTCATGTAATTAGCTCATTAATATTGGAGGTGCGCGCTCAGATTTCAGCCGCAAAAAAGCAACACCTCGGCGGGCTGCGGGAAAAAAAAAGCCTCTGTGATGCTGCCATGGAAACGGAGCTTAAGTGGCTTACTGGCTGCTCAAGTGAGCTGGGAGCATCACGCGAAGGTGAAAGCACGCCTGTGTGAGTGTGTGTGCATGTGTGTATGTGTGTGTGCATGTGCATTTGTGTGTTTTGGGTCCAATGTACCACCGGCACAAAGCCCACAGGCAAACGTTGCCCTCGACCTAGAAAAATATTACATTATTCAATATTTAGATTCACCAGAGTTCAATTACTAATGGCAAAAGTGTGTTTGTTCGTAATAAGATGAGGATTTGCAGGAGAGTCTAAATGTGGCATTGCACACACACAAATGCGTGCACATGCTTTGTCAGGACATACGATTTAATCCTGCACAACAGCTCCATTGTGGGCACATAGAATAGGATTCTTTCAATCCTACAGTAATATCATATTGTATATTCACTGGAACATTTCGTAAAAAAGGAGCTCTTAGAGGCCATTCAGAGCACACAAGTGTGTTACATCTTCCATACATTTTAACTGAATGTTCGGAGCCAGTTGGTCATGGTATTGCAACACATAATTGAAGCCAGAGGTAAATGAGGCGAGAGCGTAATTAGTGTCAATGAGCTAATTAATGAATTTGTCCCATAGAGTGATGAGATCTAAAATTTCAGTGATACGTGTGGTATCTATTCCACTTATCAGTTTGTTGAGGAGAAACTACATGTAATTATGGATGTCCGGATGGATTAGTTGCGTTTCGAGACACTTGGTCTGACCCTCAGGTTACCAGGCCACTTTTGAAATAGCCAAACATGTCAATGACCAGTTTAGTGTGTCTAGCTAAAAAATAGTGCTGTTCAAATGTTAACAATGTGTTTAAAATTCAAATAAAAGTATATCAAATACATTTTCATTTAGTATAGAATACATATTTGCCATATGCTCCTAAGTATACTGCAAATTATTTGCCCTGCTGTTGCTGTATTTGCACAATTATATTTATTGCTGTCTCCCTCCGATGTGCTTTTTAACTCTCCGATGCAAGAAGTATCTGTTATAATACTGTATTCATTCAGGCTAGTGTTGTCATTGTTGTCTTCCCTGGTTGTTTCGTTGCTCTTGTGTTTTTCTCTTTCTCTTTTTAATCTTGTGATGTTTCTTTTATTGTTCTTTGTGGGTCTGTTTCCGTTCTTGTGTTGCTTTAAGGTCCTGGAGGAATTTGTTTGATTGTGTACTGTGTGTAAAAGGTTGAAACAACGATACATTAACTTGACTTGATGTACAGGACTGTTTCTTCCTTTTAAACACATTCATAAAACCTGGTATTTAACAGGTGAGCTGATCCAGGCGTGTTTTGAGCCGAAATCATTTTGTGCCAAAATAAATTTCAAGTTCAGATCTTGCTGACTACTGATCTGAATCAGAACCTATTGATCCTGGAACAAAAATTATAATGATAAAACAGACACACAAAGACAAGAACAATTTAAAATAGAAAATAATTATTTAAAATACTCTAAAATACTCTATACTAAGTACACTTTACTATATTCACAAAATGCTATTGTCGGATATTAATAATATAGATACATTAAAAAAATCAACACTGAAGCAGTTTACAACTTAACTTAATTAAATCAAATATATAATTTCACTTTAACAGTAACACAGGTGGGAAATTTGCATTGTTACAGCACCAAAATGTACAGAACAAATGAAGAGTGGAACAGATTTCTCTAGTCAGCCATAAACCATTCCGTTTCCTCACATCTTCGCATGTAAATACATTTCACAATAGTTTGCTTTTGCCCTTTTTAATTCATAAAACAGCTTATTTCTGACCTATGTAATTATTTCTGACCTATCCAATTATGAAATGTTTGATCATTCGTAATCTATTTTAGGGGTAGGCTTTTTGAAAACTGGTTCACATATTTCAGTGGCAAATAATATTATTTTCTAATTTAAATAAATACAATTATTACTAAAATTGTATAATTTGCCCCAATTTACGCCTATATATATTTCTAAGTAAAACACAATGTGCTTTGTTATAACTAAGTAAAATGGCCTCATCACAATGTAATTTTTAATTTTAATAATTGAATTATTATATAAGAATCACCAACATCCAGTGAGAAGATCACTGGGTGCATATAACAAATACATTCTAGTCAGGCATAACAGAAATAGACTTTTAGACAATAATTCAGTTTGTCATGCCAGGAGAACGAAGGCTATGATCCCAAGAACAATGGAGCTCCTTTTTTGCTAACAGCACTAAAGCAATTCAATCAGAGGAAACGTGTGATGTATCAGGACATGTTAGAGGACAATTTAATGTCATAAGCTAAAACAGTGAATCTGGGGAGAAGATGGGTGTTGGGACAAGACAGCAGCTGCAAACATACCCAAAATAACTTCGGGCTGATTTCTTAAAAAGGGTCAAAGTGTTTGCAATCTTGCCAATCTGGCTTGAAAACATGTTGACATGTTGATTTTGAAATTGGCCATCAGAGAATCCTCATAACTTTAGAGCAGGAGTCACCAAACTGGAACTGAGAGCTACTTCACGGGTACAGAGCCATACGAAGGGCTGCCAGTTTCATATACTAGTACAGAGTTTACCTAAACTTAACTAAACTTCAGGTATAATACACATTTTAAATCCTTTTTTTTATGTCATCATATTTAAATCGATATAAGTACAAATGTGATTAAAGAATAATAGCACCATGATACATTTAAATGTTAGATGCTGCTTTTTTTGACCAGTCTGTGGGCTACTCATATTGTACTTGGGGGCACCATGATGGTGGCCCCTGCTTTAGAGAGTTGAAGACAGCTTAGAGGAATTTTCCCACCCAAATTTTTACTGCAGTGCTGAAAAGAGTTTATTACTTCTTACTATAGTTCCTAACTTCTTATGATTTTATACATACATGGGAGACACAGATCCGTTCCTTCCACTGTGATGTTACCTGACTTTTGGTGTTAGTCGAAACACACCCTAGCCGTAATCACTTCCACGTCACTTAACTATCCTGACACAGTTGTAAAATCATATAAACTCAAGTAAGACGGAAAAATAAAAAGGAAAACTCCCTACTTCATAGGCAAAGTTACTGCATTTCTTCCTCCGTGCACAACCAAACTAGTTTGCCCACATAGCCTGTACGTACGGTAGTAAGTATGAGGCTAATGTTGTAAGTCATGAGAGAGGGAAAAAGTGTTTTAAACTCAAAACGTCGTATGTCGAGACTGTTGTAACTCAAGGACCCCTGTACTCTAAAATTACTACAGTAATTTACAGTCTACATTCTTCTTCATATGTGTGTAAATATAATGTGAGTTTATACACTGATTTACAAAGACAAAATATTCAGCATACATGTTTTAAAGCTTAGTGCTAGACCCCAATCCTTAATAATAACCTGTGGTTTTATCAAAATAAATAAAGGTAGTTACTAGTGCTCAGTTTGACTATTGAGACTATTTAAGTTTTTGCAACACATTCTGTGTGAAAAACCTCAGCAGAAATTTTACTTACTCCATAGCGTTTATAGCCACTTCTTTTATGGACCACACCATTTTGTGTAAAATAGAACAGCGTATTTGGCACGCAGCATTTTAGAGCATTATTTGGACTATATTGCTCTTGGACTTTTGTCTATGTGTGTCTCTGCTTTGCATATCATAAGCAATTTCCTCCAGGATACATTTTCTGATTCTGATTGTGCATCAATGTAAATACACTATTAAAACATTCATATCTCTGCAAAAAGTATGCATTTCAATTTAGCCTAGCATTCCGCTTTAACTTACACAGCTTTACTTAATTCCAGGGTCGTGATCAGTACTGTGTAACTTAGTAAAATGTATAATCTGTTGCAATAAAAGGCCCGATGTTTCTGTTTGATTTATCCCATGGTCAAAGGCAACTAGGGGAACTTGCTCTGTCAGTCATTAATGAGGCAATTAGCCCCATGCTAAGAGTGACCATTGAGACTGTTAGCCTGTCAGAGTGTATTGGACTCTTTTTAAACACCTAGCTGCCACTGTAGGCTTTATTTCCCCCCTGACATGTTGGTGTAGTCTTCCAAAGGTCCCTAATTTAATCACTGGCCCCCATCAGGGCCCTCAAAATGACTCCAATGTCTGCTCTCCCAATGTGTCAACCGCCATTTGACTGATTAATTCAAATGACGCCACATGGAATGTTCTGCCTTGTTTGTCATATTATCCCAAATCCGGAGCTCAGCTCTACCTCCATTAAGTGAGCTCTTTCTGGCCTCTCCTTGTGGTCCCTCCTGACGCCCTGTGAGCCGATGACTTCAAAAAGCCCCTTTCTCTGCAGGCTTGGCACCACGGGCCGCTAATTATGACGGTAATAAAAGGTAACAGAACAGCGTCTGCCAGCAGCTGCCAGCCAGTGGAATTTTCCTCCTTCCTCATGTCACCGCTCTCTGGCATCGAGGCGTTATTTGGCTTGCGTGGCATTGTGGGGCGCAGTGTATTATAGCAAAACCAGCAGGGTCTCTTTCTAGCTAATGTCTGCTGCATGGCCGCGCTTTCCTTGGCCAAGTGGAGCACAATGGAAAGATAATTATAAGCATGTAAAGTCCACCGTCTTCCGTTTGAATGCTTTTCTGTGCACTGGAACATCACCGACCCCTTGTAGCAGCCACAATGGCTTGACACGCAGGGATTCCCAGGGGTCCTATAGAAAACCTATTAGCCACTCAGACGGTTTAGTATGACTCCTATAGGAAGGCCTCTATTGAACCCAGCAGACAAGCAAACAGGAGATTGTTATCCTGTTGGCTTAGAGATGGCTTGCAGCATTCAATTGTATGAAACAATGCTTTTTTGAAACAAGCTCAGGAATAGACAAACAAAAAAGCTATATTCATTAGCAAAAGCCTTGGCTAGATGTTCCACCAGCTTTTCATAATCCTAGCATTTGGTGTCCTTCCACAAGAGACTTGTTGTGTCTGAAAAGCTCAGAAGTCTTCTGTTGCCAAATACTTGTTAACAGTAACTCTCCAACCCTGGCCTTTATTAAACAAAGGTCTTCCCTAATATCCTGATGTTTCCTTTTGCTAATACACCAAAACACACGGCCTTCCTGACCCTCATCAGCCCGGCCCAGGTCAGCGTCCAATCCCTGACACTCAGCAGATAAGGAGGGGAGCTTAAACCTGTTACTGTCAGCTTTCTCACCTGGATCACAAGAGCTTTGTGGCAACTACGTGCAAACCAGCTCTCGTTCTTCCTCCACCACGGATCCCCCCTCCACACACATGCACACACACACAAAAGGCTCCAGGTGAAGTGGCGGACAAATGCACACGCTATAATGTTACCAGCAGCTAAGCCGAGTGGAGGAGCTCTACAATAGCAGGCAGGTAATGACAGCCTAGACGCTAACCCTTCGTCCTCAGCCTCCTTTTTTTCCCCTCGCGCCTCATTTCCGAACAGCGGCTGCCATTTCACAGCTGTTAAGTGCTGCCGCTCTCTTTGTCGTGATTAGGGGTAAATTAATGGATGCCTCCTGGTAATCAGTTTTGATTAGAGCTGTCAGGTTTTGCCGTCAGCTGGTGAAGAGGTCGCTCTGTGTGGTGGTGGACAGAGGATGTTTCCTCCCCCCTTCCAACCCCCCCAAACCCCACAGTCACTTGGAGACACATTAGTGCGTAACCTGTACTGTATTAGAGAAGCCCAGAGTGGGGCAAAGAGCTCTGATAGACCTATGAGCACCGCAGATTAGGTAATACTGTCTAGATCAGTGGCTATTTAAATTGTAGCCTACATAGATTCTCAGTATCATTTAATAGAGAATTCTAATATGAATACTGGCTAGTGTAAACCCACATATGTACCCAAGTTAATACAGCTTGTTGCCTGGCCAGTACTATAGCAAGAAACTGGCTGGCATGAAACCACCAGACTGCCAGCAGTAAAAATTCAGTATAGCCCATTCAGTCTATTAAGACCTTGAATATACATTTTTTTTTTCGTTCACTTAATCGCAAGTAATGGATTTCGCTAGCAAGTAAGTTAGCTTGTTAACCAGTAGCATGCTAATGTCCAAGTTGTAAAGCAAATGTGGCCACTAAACTTTTTAATCCATTTCTTGTAACATATTATATACAAGAGGCTGACCTGCTGTCCTGGCTAAATTACTACAGGCTGAATTAAAGGATATATGTAACTTTATTGTTTTTTGTGACATCATAAAAGCAGGAAATTCTCATTTTGACTATTTTGATTTGCATGCATGGATTGGGGAATAACTGGAACTTTGTGTTTATGTTTATCCTGACTCCCCATGATATGAGCTCTTTAAAACTTAAACCAAATGCTTACCTAGAAACAGATTAAATCTTTTAAAAGATAAGATTTGATCTTGATGAGCTAAGCAATAATGGATGGGATTCTGGGAATAAAAGCATGGGCATGTGTGCATTGTTGCATCCTAGATTTCTGCTGTGTTTAAAGTATGCAAATTGAACTCTGTTGCACTTGATGCTAGCCCATTACCAGCTTAGGCCACGCTAGCGGTGGCGGCTAGGATACTGAGAGCAGTCACTGGAACACAGCTATGACGGCCATTGTGGGAAATGCATAAAAGGGTCTTTTTCCCTGGCAGGGTTTAATTCACTCCATCATGTTTAAGATGCACTGTGTAATGTACCGGGGGTCTTATAATTGATTTTCCCCCCCTGAATGTGGGCTCCACTGCAGGGGTGTTTAGTGCGTCGTTTACAGCACCAGAGCAGGACAGACTGATGGGCAGCACTTTGGAGGAGCTCCCAGAGGCATGGAGAGAGATGACACACACCTGAGACCCTGGAGATGATAACACATACACACACACACACACACATACACAGGCTGCTCAGGTGATATTTGAGTAAAAAAAAAAAACAACAATATGCTCTTTAGTTATTTCTGAAATTCACATTTTTGCCATGAAAGTATTTAAAAATGTAATACATTTTGACATACGAGTAAATGCATAATAAACTTTCATTGTCTCTTTTATTCAATAACTCTTGTTGCACAGTTCATGAGCAGTACTTGTCATAGCAATCAAAAATATGACCTAATATGCTGAATCAGAATCAGAACACTTGATTCTTGAGAAACCTGCCGATGTAAAGAGCAACAAGTACATGTACAAGTTGAAAGTAACATTTAAAAGAGCTTTTAAGATATTCACCACAATAAACCAGTGATTCAAAAGGAAAATAGCACAGATAACCCAGTGTCCAACACATGATCACACAGATAAACCAGTGTCCAACACAATATAACACAGATAAACCAGTGTCCAACACAAGATCACACAGATAAACCAGTGTCCAACACAAGATCACACAGATAACCCAGTGTCCAACACAAGATCACACAGATAAACCAGTGTCCAACACAAGATCACACAGATAAACCAG
>JBBKCR010000128.1:7499858-7526921 GCA_037577295.1 Ladigesia roloffi | reverse complement strand
CTATCTATCTATCTATCTATCTATCTATCTATCTATCTATGTATGTGTGTGTGTGTGTGTGTGTGTGTGTGTGTGTGTGTGTGTGTGTGTGTGTGTGTGTGTATGGTTGTGACATCAGAATCAATTATACCAAAATGAGCTTGGTTGACTCGACAGAATCTATTTGACTGTTTGTATCAAATGCTTTGTAAGTTAAAAGTTATAGCATAACTTTGCATAACGCATAGGACCATTTACACTGGTGAGACTGTAGTGGCTCATTGCCTTATTAACTATGAACTTGTTCCCACAAATGATGTGTTTGTTTAATTACTGTTGTGAATGCAGTGATAGTCGACGAGCCCTTTTTTCAGTTCTGTTATTAGTATTCTGCACTATCTGCTCCTTCTTCCCTCATTTAGCTCCTCATCATCCCTCATTCACTTCAGCATGAATGGAGGAGAAAGTGAGAGGCCATTTAAAAGACTTGTATGTTTGCCGGTGCGCAAAGCGAAATGAACAATAACATTTGATTTTTTATCTCCTGTTTGATTCCCCCAGTGATGCAGACAATCAGGGCGAGAGGGGTGCTAAGTGCATTAGCATTAGCGAGCGCCACCTCACACTTGGCCCGGCTCCTGCCGCTGTTGTCACTTTAGGTTATGCGGCGGGGAAAGTACTTTAGCCCAGGGACCGTGGCGCTTCCCCTCTCTCCTTTGCATATGAAGTGGAGGCAAGGAGAGCCAAGCCCCTGCTGCTTCCTCTCGGAGAGATAGATTCGCTGCAGCTTAGCTTCAGCTCACTGGGGTGTCAATAGACTTGTTACACATTAAAATGCAGGTGAACTGAGGACCTTGGCCTTCATATTGAGAGTTTTGCTGGACTCTGAGGCTACATTTCATGCTTAGAAATCTGGAAGATGTGCCGCTAGCTCTGCACTTGCTAAAACTTTGTACAGCAGCTTTGAATGACAGAAGTCTTCAAAACATCTAAACCATGTATTTAAAGTGAACAGGATGATTACCACTAATTGACTTACATAATACAACATATCTTCTAAAATTCCAAAACTGTAACATGATAAAATCTGAGTGTGAGACTGTTTTAGTCATTTTGCTTTCCACTAAGGAAAACTGGTTCAAAAGACAGAGAATTGTATGTTTTATGATAAAAACCAGTGGCCCAATATAAGTGAATATGCAGTTAGTTGTCAATTAGATATAGCATGGTGACCATTATGTTCATCTTCTTCAGAGTGGCGGTTGGCAGGTCAGGCTTTTTGTAATGCTGCCACCTACAGATAAAACCTTGCTATGCATAGTCCTTCTTTTCCTTTTTGACATCTTTAATTAACCCAGCCAATGGGAGAATACCCTTTCCCTTTAAAAGGAAGGTTTTGAAGGGCAATTGCGAATTCATGCAACAACTGATTTTTTCTGTGATTTTGAAACACTCAAAACATGAACTTCCAAGCTTTGGGAATGGCCCTCATTATTTCACATCAGTTGGAAGGGTTTTAATGATTTTTGCTTCGTCAGCTGACGCAGCACCCTCTGTAAATCTACCGGACTTTTTCTCGGCCTTCGCAGCCGCTCTGAATACTGAGATTTGTGAAAAGTCAATGTGAAATATCCATGCGACTTTATGTATTCATAAAAGCGAGCTCCGTCTCCATTTTAATACCATCCCTTATCCCTTAAGGTGAAAAATGTGAGACTTTTATTCCATTTCTAAGCCAGTGAAGGCCACACAAGCGAACTCTTACATGGGTGTACCATTGATTTCACATTCACCCGTCCAGACGCAAAGACACTTATGGATTGCCCACGAATCCACAAACCTGTGTGCAACTCTTAGTCTGTCAAGTTGTCTCCGGCTCTCCTCTCTGTAAACTGCTGAGATTATTCACTCAACAGGATCTCCGCGCGCCTTTCATCCCTCTGAACCACAGGCCAATCTGGTCGCTGACAGCTCCATGATAGCATACAGATGGAAATGAAGAAGGCAGTCTGCTGCTGTTTGTTAAACACTCCAGGAACAGCAGTGGAGCCCGATGTCCTCAGCCACTGCCGTCGCTCAGTGGAGGAGCTTACAGAGCGGTGGTCTGCAGAAGCCAGGCTAGATCAGATCTGCAGGCAACACCACCATGTACAGAGAGACCTGAAAGTCTGGCTGAAACACTGGTATAATACAAGCAATTGAAAGCATAGACATATTCATTAAAAATATATTGTTTATAAAGTCCAAAGAATTGGAGCTCTAAGCAACACATTTCTAACCAAAAGTGGAAATTGTGCAGAAATGTGTTTTAAATTAGTATTTGGATGTCGAGAATTTGACAAATGTCATATCAGATTCCAGCATACTGATTTTTAAGAAGATGGGGAAACAGCTCAAATATGTATATATACATATCCAGTGTAGTCAATGTACCCATATATGCATTTACACATGCAAACATATTTACATATGATTTTATTCTATTTGTACATGTCCTATCAGTCCACTTGCAATTTACTAAGAAGTAAATGAAACATTAACAACAACCAAACCTGGAATTGCTGCTTTGATCTGTGACTTACAACCATTTACAGAACAGAACCTCCAAAATGTCTTAACATTGTAACTTGTACATTTGCTACACATTCAGTGAGAGGTCAAATCTAATAAATATGACATATCTATTTAATATTAATGTTAAGTTTCATTTTTAAATATTTGTTGTGGTAGTTTAATACAATAAATCTAAAATTGTCAAACACATTTTTCAAATCTCAGTTGAAAAATGACCTTCTATATTTGTACACTGTTTTTGTAATTGTACCTTCAGCCCAGTGCAGTCCCTGCACTTTGGCCCAAAAAGAGTGTTTGCCCCTGCTTAGAACTGTAAAGAGCCAACAAAACTTTATTGTGTTACAAATGAAGCATCTTTGTTTGAGTCAAATTAGGATTGTGGGTTGTTATTGTTTCATGAAAAAAATGATCTGCTCTGACTTGAATCATTTTATTTGTCATTATAATTTAAAGAAATGAATAAATATGTCTGAACTACGTTCAATGCAGGGATTTTAAGGACCAGCCACACTCAAATGGAGGCCCTCAAATCTATAAAATAATGCTTTTTTTAAGTTTTAGAAGATTAAGCGTCATCCTAATCCTAATGCCACATCATAACCAGGTATACTTGTATGCACATTTAAATCTGTTTAAGGGAATGAGTCTTTAATTGGGCCTATCTCATGGAAAACTGCAAAAAAAAAACATTTGTCACTATGACAATAAAAAACAAAAACTGCCTTCGTTATGACTTTTTATATTGCCATGAAACCCAAAACTTTTACATTAATGTTCAGCTTTTTAGATCCCTCTCTGAATGCTGATGTAATAAGTGGTGTTTAAAGTTTCTGAATGAAGGGGAACACAAGTCAGCCATTTAGAACGAATGCTATTTGCATATAGCAGTCTTAAAGGCATGGAAATAAAAAAACAGAAACAAATGCTGAATGTAAAGGTTCACATAGAAATAATTATTTTGGGTACAATTTAACCATCATTTTTATAATAAAGTTATATGAAAAATGATTAAGAGCATTTATATAAATGCCATCATATTTCATGTTGAATATCTGGTTATCTTATTGCTAAGGAAGGAGAAAGAAAATGCTCAATCTGTGCCTTTGCTCCAAGTTTGCTTTCAGCTTTAACAGTCGTGTGAAATTTTCCCCAGTTTTCTCCCTATTTTTTAAACAAGGCTCAGGAAAACGAGCCTCTTTTACTTAAAAAAGTGGGCGAATGAGAGGGCATGGCCCCTGGCGCATTCATGTCATACACACCGCTGGCCTATTACGCATGGATAACTGATTAGAGAAGTAGCATGGCCGCCGTTGGATCTTGATGGTGCTGCCGAAATGTCACCTCACTGATGTTACAGTGGCAGAGATATTAAAGGAGCGCGCTCAAAGGCTCCCATTCGAGTGTCTTCCTCACCCACTGCGTGCTACAAGAGAGGACTGTTTGTCAGTGGGGCCCCTCCTCCCCCGCCCCACGTTCTTTCTTTTTTTTTTTTTGCATTTTAGTTGCTTGGATCATTCACACATGTCCTTATCTGCACAGGACACCAGACCTGCTTCTATCAGAGCATTGAAAATTTCCAATCGGCCCGTCTGCGTCGTTCTTTAAAGTGGAAATCGCAAATGTGGGAAGCAAGTCTTGAGAAAAAGACATAATTAAGATATCGGGACGACTGTGTGCGTACACATGTGATAGAAGCAGGAGAAAACATTCTGCTCTAGGCTGAAAGTTTCTCAAGTGATAAGCCAGGCTTTTGTCGGAGCGTCGTTGTGCGAGTCTCGGGATTGGTCGCATGCCGCGGGAACGGTGAATGTGCGAGAGGAATAAAAACAAGGAGGCATAACAGCGTTGAAAAGACAATTTTTAACTCCCAAAATAATGATCTGATTTTTGAAGAAGTAGAGTAAGCTAGCCAAGTAAACAACATGAAAAATTCCATCAACCTTTTTATAATTTCCAAATAATTCAGCATTTGACATGAAAAAGGTTGTTTTGGAGTTATTAAATGATTGAACTGCAGAGAAACCTACACTTTAAGATTTTTTTTTTCTGCAATGATTGTGAATAGAACCAGGAGTCACGATATATTGTAGATTTTCTTTAAATATCCAAACCCAGCTGTGAACCCTTATTTCTTCACTTTTTATAGATAATATTGTTGAAATATGTAAAACAGTGAGAAATCTGAAAAAAAATCTTATTTTACCTCACATTGCCTTACGTGTCCCTCCACCATGAATATATTTTCAAAATGAATTTTAGGCAAAACCTTAAATTGAACAATGTCTCAGGTACCAGGTGGTGTATTCATAAGCATTTCAGGTAATGACTATTTGAGAAACAGCTTTTACAGCCTTTTGTAAGCTACTTAGGCATCTGGTACTCATCAAGACAACTGTGAACGACCAGGTTTATGTCTTAAGCAATGTTGAAACATTGGTGGAATTTATGGGTAACAACAATTTAAGGCTTTAAATTTTACACAATCACTGCCTATAAAAAAGATTTTCAGAATTTCACTTTTCAGAATGATCAACAAACTCTGGCAACCCATGACCTTGTCACTGGTTATTCATTCACAGAAGGGTTAACATTTTGAAGTATAAGATCTTGTCACCTTCTGTAAGTAATCTTGGAGGCAATATTCAGGTCACATTATCGCGTTAGGGGAGTTATACTCATCAGATGAAAGTAAATGAGGGTATGTTTTACATGTAGCCTCGTGGAACCTCAAGTAAAGGCTCAATACTGATCATCACAAGACATTTACAAGCACACATTCTTTGTAAAACTTAGAAGCCTTGCATGCTACATGTCACAGTGTCAGTGCTACCATAGCAGAACTCATGTGATTCCACCCTTATTTCCACTTTGCCCCATGTAATCAAGTGTGAATGAACATGTAAACTTAGCCAGGTATTAACACAGTGGCCCCTGTCCATCCTCCCACCCAATCGGGGATAGCGTGTGAACCCTTGCTAGCGTGACCGAGGTAAAAAGCAAACAGATTTTTGGAGGGAAGTATCTCCATGTTGTCGGAGTGCGGCCTGTGGTGTAGGGGGGTGTAGCGGGGGCACTGATACCGTCCATATGCGTATAGGCCTGGGCTTCTACAGTAAATTACATTAGCCTTAGCACAACAGGAGCCAGCTAGCAACCAGAGCATTACATGGCTTGAGACAGGCAGCGTGTGATGAGGGCCTTGTGTGTGTATGTGTGTGGGAGAGTGGATCTGTCAGGATCGGTCACGGTTTCTGTTTTAGGGACAACACAAGAAGCAGCTGCACCTGTCTCATCCCATACACAGCTGTCCATCAGTACTGTCCAGCACACATCAAAGTTTGGCTGCTAACAATGCTCGAGGCTGCCTCACAAGAGCTTCTTTTCATTTCGAATGCTAGCTAAACGGCTATCAGCGTTCTTTATTATCCTATTGTCTTGGATTTGTGCCCCTCACTTCAGAAAGGAAGGGAAACCTCTGATCCCACTGCAATTTGCTAAGGATTATGGCTGGTTATCGAGTTCAAGTTTATGGTACTGGCCAAACTATCTCAACATGTATCGGAAATGTCCATTTTGTCCGATACCAAACTTCATGGTTTAGCATCAGTCAGCCAGTTACCACACTTGTTCCAGGTTCTAGGCTTCTGATTGGCTGTTGAAATTAAATTTCATATGCTAATTATGTCAATGACTCCTAATTAGCCAGTATTCCAACAAAATACCCATTTCCAATGTCTCACATTCATGTTAATGGCCACTTTCAGACTGTAATTTTGAATATGACAAAGATCTGATACTGTCTTGTACTGTCATCTGTGCATTTTTGTCTTTAACTGCATTAGATATATTGTTTTAATAATTAACACTTTTTTTGTGTTTCATTTTATCTCTGTTTGAAATGGCTTGGTTTTATTGTCTGTTCAGCCCAATACATGCTGCCCTTTAAATGCGTGGTGGCCTGTACAACCCCTTCTCATGATCAGATTGTGGCTTTATGAGCTTTATGCTTTATGTTAAATATTAATGAAAACATTGCTTCCTGAATTTTTAGGATCTCAACACCAGGTTACGTTATTTGGAGCTCTTCCGAAAAGACAAACTGAGTCTTAAAGGAATGTAAAGATAGTGGATTATTCAGGAATTGGTATAGAAATCGAAGCTATTAGTGTCAAGCATTTCTGACTGATATTCAGCTCTTAGAATCAATTCCATGCACTGTGAAATGAAAGAAAGTGTAGTATTATAAATACTGCATTGAAAATATGCTATACAGTGCATTCTTTCTTTGATGGGGAGCGAATCTTACTTTGGCTTCTGTTTTCATGCCGATTTGATTAGCCTGAGTCATTTTAGAATCATTTTAAGCAACACAGAAATATGCAAAATTGGTTTTAGAGGACTATGTGTTTCAATGCGGTCTAGGAATCTTGTTTTGTGTGCAATTACTTTTAGTGTTTTTTATTGTAATATGATCTAATGTCTATTTTTTTTTATTAAATTAAAAATAAAAAACACTATTGCAAATGTTTCCCACTTCAGACACATGAACAAAGAGTGCGTGCTACAACCGAGCTGACCCGAAGGCGGGGGTGGGGGGTTGACCCAGGTAAGGCAGCAGCCGGTGGGTTTAACCCAGCTGATGAGTGTCATTGCCAGGCATACGCTGCCACTATAATCCATCTGTCTTCTTCTCCTGCCTTCACCCCCGAATACACGCTCCTGGTTTGCTGAAGAGCCATGCTCCGGGTCTGAATGTCATCAGCGTGCTGTGTTTGAAGATAGGCAGTGTATGGTATTAGATGATCTAATGGTGGGGGGAGAAAAGATGGGAGGGGGGTCTTTAAATCCCTCTTATACAGCATGGGGGAGCACTTTATACTCTTGGCAAAGACATCACTGTGAACCCCACATGGCCTTGGAGCAATCTTGGTATTTGAAAACAAGCTACTTTGACTACGATGGGAACACATCCCGCAACTGAGATTACTTTAATGCTAAGGGTTGGCAATATGGCAGAAATATCACGATATTTAAAGGTCTATTTTACGATCCATGATCAGTTTTGCGAGTGTATTTTGGAATAGACAAATTATGGTAAATGTTGGTGAAAAAAAAACAAACAAATAATATAATGGCATGATGGACTAGATTCATTCTTTGTTATCTAGTGCAGTTTATGCTGTTTGTATGAGCTGGTTGTTGTTTACATGCTGTTTATCTTTCAAAATCATTTGTCTACCACTGGCATTATGGAAATTATGTACAGACTTTGCATCATTTATCCATTAATAATTGTACCATATATTATATCAAATATTTAAACAAGCTGCAACATTTATTTTAATCTTTAATCTAGCCAATTAAACACAATCTGGTTCTTTTGGTGGCCGTACAAATGGCAGTGTAATGATGGTGGTGTAGCGTCCTCCACACAAGTTTGTTCCTGGGCAAACATACTCTAATATATCAATAAGAATCCTTGAGCAAGACTCCTAACATTCATCCATATCTGTGACATTATTACTCTAAGCAGTTCTGTATAAGAGTACCACCAAATTTGTAAATGTAAATGTGCATGAGCTGAGTACGATGGCTTAATAGAAATGTTTTGCCAGCTATCATCACATAGAAGATTCATTTCATGTTTAATGCATTGGGCCTTTTGTCCGTTTTACCAGGATTTTGACTCTGACTTGTATTCTCATTTCCCATTTAAATACAGTTACACAAACAGGGAGAAGTAAATGCATTGGAGGCACTATTTTATGATTCATGATTTTTAATGACATACTGTCATACAGGCTGCCCCAATTTTCCAGTTCCATTTATAAACAAATATACATATTACAATGTATTGTTGTACACTGTAAATTGTTGGAATAAAATCAAACCATGTTCAACTATTTGATGGTGACTGAACCAATAGAAATTGTCCAAATCTAAACATGATTATTTCAGTTCATATTTGGCGACAAAAGCTTTTGAACAAGAAGCGTGTTAAAAACCTAAAATATGCAGAAAGTATCACAATATGGAAACCATGTGTTGTGTACTTTATTATTACACTTTATCTCTACTGACAATACTGTAGTCGTTCTTTATATTCCAGACAATCAGCTCAGCACCATCTTTCATTCTTATCTCTATCCCTCCAATTCTGTCTCCTGATCATTTAGTTCCACCTGATGATTGAAAACTCTATTCTGAAACCTTCATCCAGGTAATGTTGCTGTTTTTGGAGCGAGATGGCCTGATAAGATTTCTATAATCTGCAATCAGAACGAGCAAAACCGCAGCATTAATTGGAAAGTTATGGAAATAATGAATGCTGGCTACGCTGGCTGTTTGAGAACGGGATGCGAGACTCCAATACTTTAATGTATTCCGAGGTTTCTTTTAAACTGAGTAGAACATTTTAATCTGCTCTTGTAAACCACATGCACTGTGACCATTTTGGAGACTTGTGTTGCCTCTTTCTGGAGAAATCTTCAGAGAGGATACCATTACGGGCCCTGTATCTGAACAGAGCAGGGTCCTCGCCTGTATTTTCGCCCCGGCAGTAAAAAAAAATGTGTTTATTGCCATGTTTACACCGTTTCATATTCACATCAGTGGTAACAGGATTACTTAGTGACAAACAAGAATTTGTGGAATTCCCTGACTTCTTGTGTCTGTTGGTTTGCCTTCTTTTTTAAAAATCCCCCAGTATTAAAGAATCCCCAGTGGTTAGATTCCAGAAGCCCCTCAGGTTTGAGAGGCACCCTCTGTGTTGCACTAGATAAAGCTGAGTCTGCAGAGCGTCTGGCAACCATAGGGCTGCTGCGGAGGGCGCCAGATAATAAGCCATGCTAGTTCGATGAGGAAAGCTAAGGGTCCTCCTACTCTATTAGACGAGGGGGAGAGGAGAAAAAAAAAAGAGATCCCATCGCAACTCAGTGGGCTGAACATCCCCAATCACTCAAACGCATACAGTTACCAGGAAACAGAGGGAAGAAAAGCCATCATGTTTTGTAGGCCTGCCAAATGGAGATCAAAGGCGCTGACACTTGTTCTTGTCCCTTCCTATATATTTGTTCTCTGCAGATTTCAGGCGTTAAATCTGGTTTGTATTAGTTCTCTTAAGCTATGTGTTGGTGGGACATGATGTTGGGAGGGCTCCAAGAACGTCAGTGGCAATTACAGCTTCTTCTCTTTTTAAAGTGCGCTTATGGAGCAAAGACACTTCCTCGATTCTTCCCCCAGCTCCATGGACAGCTAAGCAGAAACAGATCCTGTCCACACCCTCATGTTCTGGGGGTCTGAAACTACTGACTCTGCTAGCTGTCACCATAAACAATAAGCTATATAACTCATGTCATCTAAAATCAAATAAAAACTTAAATACTTTGAATTACTTTGGCGTCTGAGTCTGCTAACAGTCTCTCGCAGGTTGATTTAAATTGTTTCCCACTTATCCTCGCAGAACACTGTATGAAATCACACTTGCATACACAGCATAAGATTTAATTCCAAATAGTCAAATGTAAGAACAGGGAAGCCCATGTCTTAATGTTTTGTTTTTTCAAATCGTTTGTGTTATCAGGTCATTTTCTTCTTGTAATCGCCAGATTCTTCACTGTTTCTTCACTGACTGTGGGAGATTAGCTTTCAGGATTTGATTGTTCTAGAAGAATCCAATTCATCCTAAACCTTTTCTTTGCCTCTGGCTGCTACCCAACTAATTGACAATGTGTTTCATTGAAAATCTCCTCTTTTCCTTTTTGATTTGTGCTTCATCAGACCACAGCACTAGACTCCAGATTTGCTACTGATCTCTTATTGTGTTGTAGAAACAAACTTCTGCGATAAGAACAGTTTAGATCTAATGATCCTTCCACAAATATCTCTTTTCCACCAGGGCCATGCAGGTGCTAGTGCTGGAGTTGAGCTGGTTCTTATCTAGCACCTGTACCATCACTGGTACGCATTTCCACAGGTTCAGCACTGAAATTGTGTACTGCGGTTACATTACAGTGCTTTAGAATGTTTGGTTATATACGAGCACAGTTCACAAGGCAACATTATAACAGGGTAAAGCTTGGTAAAGGATTTTGTCTATACATACTTTTGGGGTAAAAACATGGTGGGCTGAAAACGATCAATATTTATTTTGCTTTAAATGAACTTGCTCATTAAGCTTTTACAGCTTCAGTTTGAAGGTTGCTTGAATTTAGCAACAATAAACAACCCAATTAACAGAAGGAGATTATGTTCCAGATGACAGGTAGTAGGGGTGGAGACTAATACAAATATGGTATTCGGAAAGGCACAAATAACGTGTTTTAACGAAGACCATATTCGGACAAATACTTAAAAAAATATTTGTATTCGGGAAGTCTTTAGATTGTGTTTAGCTTTCCCTTACTATGTATACATCAATTAATCTTTTTTTCCATCATTAGTCAGTAGCTTAGATGAGGGTATGACTACTGAGTGTAAGTCCAAAACACTAAGAGCTTTAAATGCTCACATGATTCATGACAACATTAACCAGGCCAGTGTTTTCCCAATAGAACTTTCACATCAATAAGAATGAATGAACAAATAAATGAATGAATTTGGGTTATTTGAGCCAAGCATAATATTTCAAATGGTCTTATTTGAGTAGAAATCAACCAAACAGGCAGAAATAAGGGCAAACTAGGTGATTTATATTGTCTTAAAATATCTTTAGAATCAGAAAACTTTATTTCTGAAGTTATTTTAAAATAATACAAGTGGACAAAACCTCATCTTTTTCATAATATGAATGAATGTGATTTAAGATCGGTCCTCCCCAGCCCTGGTACTTCTGAAACGTGTGCTGTGGTGAGGATTTGTTCAGATTTAGTCATACTCCGTCCTAAACCACATAATCAATTCTGATGCGGTTTGAGTGGGTTGGGAGACATTTGAAGGGATACATTTATGAAAAAGATTTTGTTGACTGTTGCTGCTCTTAAACAAAGGAAGCAAAATGTGTCTTCACCTGGTCTTTTGCATCTTTGACATCGTTACAGCAAAAATTCAGCATGTTTTCTCCAATCAGTATTTTAGAGGTGCATGAAAGACTCAGATTTTGTTTAATAAATGCAAGCACATCACATCATCCAGGTAAGACCTGGAAAACAAATGCAAGACAAAAGCAGCCAATGAAACTCAATTAGGACGCTCACTTCTGGCTGCACTCTGCCTCGGAAAGTGTCCGTGCATCACAACCAGCGCGAAAGCAGCCAACACCCAGTTGAGTGTATGTTGTGGAAGCATCTGCTGTGGCTAATTTCCACATCGCCGTCCTGCACAGATGGTTCTGCGGGCAAATTTGCATTGTCAGTGTTTCACAGCCTAATCCAGGGCCCTACCAGGTTACCTGGTTTACAAGCAACTTTAACAGGCATTTTGTCAGAGTGATCATATGCATACTATAAGCTTCTTACATAAAGAGTGCATGTGTTGGGGTGGGGGGTAAATTTAAAAAGTGTGTGTTTAGGGAAATGAGCTAGCATGGAGCGAGCGGAGCAGTCGGCTCAGTTGATCCCGGCTGCATATGCTGGTAAATCGCGGCTGCCTGGTGGATTTGGGTACAGGCGCAGAGCGAGGAGGCCCCTGCCAGAACCCCGCGCTTCAGTCTAATCTGCTGCCGTATAGCCCCCTGCTCCGGAGCATATATGGAGGCAAGGGAGCATCAGGGAGCTGAAGTGGGAAAAGTACTGCAGCACTTACTCTGGTAGAGAGGAAAAAGTAACAAGAGACTGTTCCTACGTGAAGGTACTCACTCCCTCAAAAAGTCCAAATATGGATTCAAAGTATAAGGGAAAATCTTTATAACATTTAAATGTTTCCGTGGCTCTCAAACTGAGACAGAGGCCCATGACTGGGTCCTAAGGAGGGCTTGAAAATGTATCTCAGAGTAGGAATTTGAAAGATTTTACTTGGTTAAAACTGGTCCTATTAAACATGAACTATATGGATGCTCACTGGAACCGCAAAAAATGGCAAATTGTCATCAAAAATACTTCTGATATGGAAGTTTCCCCAGTTCGTGTTGATGCTGTGTTCCTGTGTCACACAGAACCAAAGATATTGTCATTTAAAAAACATGTAAAAATAATAAACACAACTCAGGTTTTGAAAGTGACATCAAACACAGATCCAAAAAAATTCGATTTCGAATAAATTTCATTTCGAAACAAGTGGAAAAAACACAAAATCTTTGAACCTGGGAGAACTTTCGGTATAGTTTCTGCTAACAAGGGGGAGCAGAAACCTTCAGAGGGTGGGGGTCCGGAGAGCGGCCAAGGAAAAGAGTAGCAAACGGCGAGCGTGTAGGAGAACAAACACCGGTTTCACACCATTTATATTTGTTGAAATCAGATTATTCTGATATACTCTGAGCTCTAAGGGTCAAACATTGGTATCTTTTTTTTTTAATGTCAGATAGTACATAAAAATCTCAAACATGTACCACACAGTGTTTGTGTTCTGTGCGCATGTGGAATGTCCAATCAATTATTTATTTCAGATGCAACCTACAAAGATTTTTTAAGTGTGCAAGATGACAAACTTTTTTCAATTCAAGATTCAAGATTATTTATTTGTCACATGCATAATCATACCTTAATTTAAGCTCTTAACTCAAAGGCCCACCTAACAACTACCCCTCAATTTAAGGGGTTTGGGGGGGGTTGTTGATACATAGATCAGTGGTCCCAAAACTTTATTTCGTCACGACCCGGTTTATCATAAGAAATCCGGTAATTTTTCAAAATAAAACATCGTTTAGTCTCTGATAGTAAATAAAAAGGAAATACTGTAATTTTTCCGTGCAGCTCGCGGACCGGTACAACGTGACCCAAGGCCCGGTACCGGTCCGCGGCCCGGGGGTTGGGGACCACTGTACTAGAACATGAAACTCGTAGCCCTTCGCATGGCTCAGTATACCCGTGAAGTAGCTCTCAGCTCTCAGAAAGGTTAGTGACCCCGATATAGAACCATTTTTACTATGATTGTGGTAAAACAAAGTTAAACGATGCAACAGAAAGCGCTGTAAATGAGAACATTTTGAAAACTGTCCTGACAGAATGCCTGCTGTGTCCAGATGAGGACAGACACTCATTACTTGGTTGAGACAGAGCGCTGTTGACTGTGTTTAAAAAGACCTGTAAGTGCTGGGCCGGAATGTAAGAAGAAGCGTTTTACATCACAGCCTGCACTGCCCTCAGGTGGTGGAAGAGGGAACTGTAAACTTTTAACAATCAATTTATAGTTGACAGAATGATTAAAAAATGTGCAAATGCTGCATCAGCAGTCAGGTGGAAAGCAGAAATACTGGAATCTAATAATGTTTTACATTTGTAAAAGATCAGCCGTGGTTACATATACATGAGTACACTATTTGGACAAAAGTATTAGGACGCCATGCCTGTAATCAATCAGGTACTTAAATAAATAGATTTTAATATGGACAGTTTATAAGGAAAGCTTCCACTCTTCTTGTAAGGCTTTCCATGAGATTTTGGAATTTGTTCCCCTTTATTTTGTAGAGCATTTATGATGCCAGACACTGATGTTGAATGAGAATGTCTGGCTCACAATCTCCAATCCCGTTCGTCACAAAGCTGCTGGATATGGTTGAGGTTAGGTTTCAGTGCAGGCCAGCCAAGTCCTTCCACACCGAAAATCATCCAACCATGTATTTATGGTTTTTGCTTTGTGCACTGGGACACAGCCATGCTGGAATAGAAAAGGTTCTTCCCCAAACTGTGTCCACAAAGTAAAAAGCATGGAGTTGTTCAAAATGTCTTGGTCTGCTGACGCATTTGGACTGCCCTTCACTGGAAGTAAGGAGGGGCTAGCCCAAACACTGACTGAAGAGGTGTGTCCCAATACTTTTGTCCACACAGATGGCGCCTTCCCGTCCAGTAGATGGCAGGCCAATTTCCAATAAGCTCAAAAGTAGAAGAAGCACTTTTATTTGGGTGTTGAGGTTGTAGAGCACTTCACTCTATTCTCCAGGAGGATCCTGATCAGACATGGCTGGAAAACGAGCTCTGGTCATTCTGTCCAAGGGTGCAGAGGAGATGGAGACAGTAATCCCGGTGGATGTGATGCGTAGAGCTGGGGTCAGTAGTGCACAGTCAGTAGCTCCTCACCTTCCAGCGGAACAAGCTGGAGATCTAGTGTGTGCAAATCTTGCGTATGCTTAACACAGTTTTATACATGCATTATATAGATCGCACAGTGTCTTCTTACTGTGGTTTCATTGTCTAATTTTCCGTTCCACTTTGGTGCTGGGGTTGCCCTCTGGCTAAGGCAGCCCCAGCTATTTAAGGTGGAACGGAATATTTGGAGATACACTATATGGCCAAAGGTATTGGGACACTCCTAGTTTTCGGGGATCCTTACTTCCAGTGATTTTAATACTTCAAAATACCAAACTTTTTTTCCCTGCAAGAGCCCTGATCTCAACCCCATCTAACACATTTGAGATGAACTGGAACCGAGATTGTTAGCCGGAAATTCAGGTCCAACATCAGTGCCTGACATCGTAGATGTACTGAAACATACTGAAAATATATGGAAAGAATGGACACAAACTCCCTCAAAATCATGTGGAAAGCCTTCTAAAAAGAATGGACGCTGTTATAGCTGCAAAATGGGACCAGCCACATATTTAAATATATTAGAATTCAGTGGCATTGAAGTCCCTTCTTGTGTAATGGACATGTGTCCCAGCTTTAAAAATGAAATTTTATACATTTATGTAAAACTCAACACGTAAAGTCGTTTCTTCTTAAATGTAAAGAAGCATAAAAATTGTAGTAATTGAATGTAAATGAATGAAAACTACATTTATATAGCTTTCCTTGTCTGGAAACAGACACATTGTGAAGATGCACTGTTAAATGTGTCAGGCGAGTTGTACTGTAAACTTCTGGCAGTCCTGGAGGAGGGGGAGGGAAAGAGAACTCCAGCTAAATGTCAAAGTTTGCTGCTGCTGTCATGGTGAGCTGGACTTTGGGTTTCACTGGCACTCATGCTGCCTGCCTGCACTCCTTTTAACCCTACCAAACTTATGTCATATGTCTGATTGTATATAACTGGGGGCCTAGTGGTTAGGGAGTTGCACTATGATTTGAAAGTTGTGGGTTCTAAATACAAAACTGCCCCACTGGCACCACTGAGGTACCTTTAGGCAAGATACTGTCCCCACAGAGTATTACCGGGGTGGTTGCCCACTGCTTCACTGGGTGAATGGGTTAAATGTAGAGAAATAATTTTACTGTTCACATTTGACAAACGGTCACTTACTTACATAGTGTAAAAATACTGGATGCCTGCTCACTTTCTTATTTAGTGAAGGCTAAAGTATTTAGAAAAGGTAACAGCTTCTACTCTTCTAGAAAGGCTTCTATTTTTCAGAACCTTGCTGTGATAATTTAGTTGCATACAGCCTCAAAAGCAAGATATGAGGTCCTGATTTTAATACCCAAACCAGCCTGTCCAACAGTAAAAGAACTGTGGCCTATTTTTTGTCCAGCCAAAGCTTCAGTAACTGTTGTGCTCACGCCTCTGCCCCTGCCTCTGTCTGTATAACAGATTACTGTGACTCTGGCAGGACTGACAGGGAAGGAACCAGTCCAGTGCAGCCGAGATGTCCTTATCTGTCCAGATTCCAGCCTGGAGGAAGCCTCTAAAAAGGTCAGCATGAAGAAAAAATCATTTAATGGGTTTCTTTAGACATTTCATCAGTTTTGTTTTGTTGTAATGCCTCAAAAGTGTGTGTATGTGTGTGCATATATACATATGTGTGTGTATATATGTGTTTGTGTGTATATGTTTCTTTTAAATCTCAACTTACACATGTATATAATCAAATCAAGTATAAAACCAAAGCTTTTTGCCACTGCAGGGCATTCACATTTTATCTAGTTTGTTATAGAAACAAGGATGGGGGGGGACAGGGGGGTGGAACCATTATAGCATGTGCACAGGGGGACCAACTCCATACTCGGACCATTCATGCTCGGAAACTTTATAATATTCGTGAATAAAAACTATTCTGCAAATAAGAGTGGGCCAAATACCTCCAGAGCGATGTGACAGACTCACCCCCAGTTATCCCAACAACTTAATTGCAGATGCTGTTACTAAGGGTGGCACAACCATGGATTAAGTTTAGGGGGCAATTACTTTTTCACATAGGGCCATGTAGAATTGGATATGTGTTTTCCTAAATAAATAAAATAACTTAAAACAATATTTTGTGTTTACTGGGGTTATCTTTGTCTCATATTTAAAACAGTTTAGATAATCTAAAATATATTTTTAATATTTAAGAGTGACAAACATAAACATATATATTTCACAGCACTGTACCTGAATGCATTGTCATTAAAGTTTTTTGGTGTAATGGTCAGGTGTCCCATTACATCGATTATAATTTTATATATTATATATTATAACTTGTGCGGCTTCAGTAAACACAAGATTTTGGCCACATTTGGTCAATCGGAAGTCTGCAGCATCTGATCCTCCAAGACTGTGGAGGAATGTCTCCTCCTGCTGGTGACTTCCTAAGACTGCAACACAGTTTCTGTTCAAACTGAAGGAAAGTTCACCACCCCTTCAAATTATTGTTGAATTATTTTTTTAAGGACACCTGAAGTAGCTACATTTAAGTTTAAATTAAGTGCACCTAATGCTCATCAGTATGCACTTAACAATAAATGAGCTGCACTTCAGCTCATTTTTGGCAGATGCCCTTGTCCAGAGTGGCTTATAATCATGGCTCGTGTTACTGTGTAATCCATTTTCTGAGCTTTTATTTTGTAAACTGAGGGTTGACATCAATATAAACATGGAATTCATTACCCTTCAGGGTCCGTATGATGTTGTGCTGTTGCCTGGAGGAAATTTAGGTGCCCAGAACCTCTCAGAGGTAAGAAGTTCTTTATTTTCTTTTTTTTTTTTTATAAATGTGGCGATACATAGATGAAAAGAAATAATTGAAAGTACTAGGAATAAAATATTGTGGTATATAAAATCACATCCCTTCTTCTTGAATGTTCGTTAGTGGTGCAGCGGATCGCTGTTGATCCGTGATCCAAACCGAACTCTCTCCTCGGTTCAGCATGCACGGGATCCGAAGATACGAGAAAAAAAAAAAACTTTTCACCGGATGGTGCGCGTGTCAGTGTGTCAAGCGATAGCGGTGGAGGAGGAGCTCGAGAACCTCCAGCGTCACATAGATCTCATGTTTGGGAGCATGTTAGCTTACCTCTTAAATATTTTGGTGGATATAAGATGGATAAAACCACCCCAGTGTACCTCGAGGGCAACGGAAAGCTACAAGACCGGGACCGCTCATTACATCACAGTGAACTGGGAGATACGGAGCCCTGTTCTGCAGACACGCCCCCTTTGTGAGAATCGCTCCAGAAAATGTAGACCTCCTCGTCTGTTTGGAAAAAAAATTGAAGTTATAAGCCTCCAACTGCTTTGCTTTCTTTCTTCTTTGTTGATGTGTATATAATGTGATGTGTTTTTTATTTAATACTCTACATATAACAACGCAATTTAAGGTATCAATGCTTCTTAAAGTTGTTTTTGATTCCATCCACATCGAAGTAAATAATTATTATGCCCTATATTGCAACCTAATTTGCTTTTATATCATTGCATGGAATGAGTCTTGAGTTGAATGTTTTTCAATGGGCAAAAATACTTAAGTCAAATTTAACTCTCCATTAGGTTATTTGTCTTTTTTCCTTTTTTGCTGATCCGAAAAGTAATCTGATCTGTGACTTAAAACCGTGATCTGATTCAAACAGTGGGTTTTTTTTATCTGTTGCACCACTAATGTTCATGCATTTCTATCAGCAGAGACAGTATTGATTCCTTCCTTACTTCCTACTTTACTTCCTTACTTAGTCCTTTACTTACTTACTTAACGTTAATTTTCACTCCTGGTTTGTTCTGGTCACATCCTCAACAAATATGACAGAACCTGAAAAGGTTGGAAAGGTGCTGCGAGGTTTTGGGCGCTAGTTCTTTGCAAAAATTGCCTGAAGGGATGTCGTAAATCTTTTACTGTTCTGATAAAGCTAAGAGATTAATATTTTAATAAAACTCAAACATAAGATGTTGTCCTTTAAATCGCACATACAATGTAATAATTATGCTCCTGCCCAGTCGTTTTAGCCCTTGTCGCTCAGGTCTTTATTCCGAGAACCAATGGTTTGCTTTTTTTCCTAATAAATCCCAGACTGTGGTGTTTGCAGTTATAGTGAGATAATCAACGTTATTCACCTATCCTAATGCGTTTGCTCATCAGTGTGTGTGTATGTCTAAACCAGCATTCCTGAGAATATTATATTTGCCTACTAACATAAAATCTGTTCACTTGTGCCAACATTCTCATACGATGGCGTTGGTATTGCTGTGTGATACATTGGGTATGATGTTTGTATCTTCTCTTTTGTAGTCTCCTGCTGTGAAGGAGGTGTTGAAGGAGCAGGAGGGCAGGAAAGGGCTGATTGCCGCCATCTGTGCAGGTACCGTTTAATCCACCGCATGGGGGACACCCATTAACCTCCCTGAAAAACAATTATACAGACTGTACAGAACGTGATTGGCATGCACACATGACCAAGAGACGCCAGTGCACACTGGTTAAGATACTTTTTGCCCACTGTGTATTGGGTTTGGCATGTTGTGCATCTTAAAAGGCACTTATCATTGTGTATACAGGAGCCATGCTGTATAGGAATTATACACTCTTTTAAATTGTATCTCAGCCTGGTAAGTGTGTTTCTGACCATGGCTGGTCCTCGTCTCAAACCCGCATGGTGGAGGTTTTCTCTGTCTGACCTGAATTTCTTACTGTGGTCTTTTAGTATTTTTTTTTGCTGTCATGTTTGGGTTTTTACTTTTTTTTTTCTTCATTTTTTGCATTGTTTAGCCATGCAATGATGAAGCAAACTTGTTACCGATGTCCTGGTTCAGCTTCACTTTTACCTCTGAAATGGATTCTCAGCCCAAAATGACAGTAGTGCTTTTACTTGGGCAGATTCCCAGCCATTAGTTTGAATCCCCCTTGTTGTTTTTATGTGCTGACAGTAAAAACAATGACCCCATTCTAAGTTTGTCTTTTGTCATGACAACATTTTGACCGGTCAGTTTGGCTGTGGACCAGATTTGCCCCCCCTATGTACCCCAGGGCTCGGGTACAGGTCGCTTTATTTGTAATTTTAAAATATTTGTTTGCAGTATGCCGTGATTTGTCATGAGAAAATTGCCAAATGTATCGAATGTGTCATTGGTCCCATCCCTACTTCGTTATATGCAATCAAAACTTAACTGTTTCTCTGGAATTCTACCTGGCTGCATGGCCAGGTCAGACCAGACACGTCACACTGCATTTCAGAAGTCCCCCAGGAGCAGGTCCCTGTTCTGGGCCAGATCAAACACACAATACCTGCTGTATGAGACTAAATGCAAAAATGTTTTCTCCCCCAGCAAACAGCTACTATATGAGGGATATAGACATGCAGCAACCAAGGACGAATATGTTTAACAACTTAAACACACCCAGAAATATTTGATCCATGTCATTCAGACCTGTCAGCTTTATCTGTAGGACAACGCACAACAAACCAGCAAATAAAACCAAACACAGAACAGACCAAGAAATCTAGTCTAGTAACCTGCCATGACAAAAGAGCAAGAATGAAGAGAAATGAATCAAACCAAAACAAAACAAATGAAATGCCCCAGGGAGGGTCTTTCTCAGGCTGGGGGATCATTAGGTAAACATAGGAGCACTGCGTCAAAAAGTATCTACAATCATACATACTCGCAGAAAAAAGAAATATTGTTAGTAATAGAATCTTGCTTTACATTTTTATTGGCTGTTTTGATAAAAATCAATGAGGTGACTGGCAAGACAAAAACGAGATCTCAGCTTTTTGAGATTTTCAACAAAGAATATAAATGTAAGAAATTTAAGATTTTTTTTTCTTGAGCAGTTAGCTAACTAAACTTGAGTAAAATATAATTACTTAATTGCTTTCTATTGTTCTGTGTTCATTTACTTTTGTTTTGTTTGAATTGTTTTCCACATTATGATCATGTGGATTCAAAGCGTTCGATGGAGAAAAGCTGTCGTAACCCTGTTAGTACAAAATAGAAATTAAATGCAATCTCTTATGTAACTAATGAATGTAATTTCCATGGAAGATGAAGAATAGTGTAACAGCATAGCCAATTGTCCATAATAAGCTCTAGGACTTTAAGAAATGCCCTTAAAACTGTATCTTTTATATGTAGTAGAGAGCATTTTGGCAGAGAAATCTATAAGAGTTTGATCTGTGTCTCTGCCACTGGCTATGCTGGTGAAGGACACTGGAAGGACGCGGTGAACGAGGCCAGTGTGCCCACGTGCCACTGCGGAGCGGCCTGAAAAGCGTCCTAGAAAATCACTCGCTCCCCTAGGAGTCTCTAATGAGTGAACGGTGGCTCCTTTGGCATTCCTTCACAAGGGCCGGCTTATTTTACAGCATGTGTGCTCTTAATTTGCTGCATCAATAAGCATGTGTCAGACTGTCAAGGAAAAACAGATGTAGGCGCTGAACTTTGGAGGCTGTCGGGCAGAAAGGGATGGCCTTTAGCTGCCACTGAGTGGGATCAGTGTCTGATCATGATGTTTATTATAAGGCTGCAGAATACATCTGTTAAAGGTTAATGCAGTGTTGACCTGAGAAAGGGTGAGATCACCAAAGCCTGGATATATATTTGTAAATCAGTGCAATTTTTTAATGATATTCACCCATGGTTTTACCCCTTTTAGTCACATACATGTCCACCGGCCATCTGTGTCTTCCATCCTGGGAAGGTAAAGGCTAGTGCATGCTTCTATGCTAACTCTGTTATGTAAAAACAACAACATTGTTAGCTTGCAATAATTGAGGAGAGGGAGGGCTATCCTGAATGTAAGTGACATCACACAATAAATAAAGATCCCATACAATTAGAGGACCAATTTGCATAATTCAGCTTTTAGCGATATTGTTATTGTCATTATTGCTATTATGGCTGCTGTATTTAATTGATTAACATCAAGTACACAGTAAATGAACTCTGTATTTCATCAGCGGATTCCGTATCTCTATTGCAAATGTCACTATTACTACAAGGGATCAGTCGAAAACTCAGTGGAAAAAAAATTTAATTATTCGTTCGGATACGTTAACTATTATTTTCTGTTTGAACGATAAACAGAAGATCCACCAGGCTGTATAAAGCTGGATTCAGTTTAAAATAGAGGTGATTTATTTGCACAACTCGCTGAAACCTAGCACAACCTTTACAAATGCATGCGTATTTGTAGCTACACAATAAAGTAAAATGAAATAGGTGCTGTCATAAGTTCGATTAATCACAAATAATCACTCACTCACTGATATAATCAATATTTGTTGGCCTGTTATATAATCAATATTTGTTGGCCTGTTATAAAAAGCAATGTATTACACAGTCGTATCTCGGACAAAAATAATGGTCTTTTTTAGTTATGCAGGGTATATTGTAATGATCGACCGTTATTGATTTTTTATTACCGATACCGATTATTACGACACCACTCACCTGAAAAAAACTGTTTTATGTGTAATAATCACTCCCTCCTTGCATACAAATCAAAAGTAGGGGTCTGAAATTGCAAAAAAAAAAAAAAAAATACTTAAAAAAGGACACTGTTACTGAAGTCTTCAATGGTGCATAAACTACATATCTACAAGCTGCATAAACTACACATCAGTCATTTAGTTAACACATCTAATGTGTGCATTAATAGCTGTTATGTTTAATAAAGTTTACTAAATATAGGAAAGCAAGTAAGTATACTTTACATTTGCACACAGTTTCCCCCTCAGACGCTGTGCTGGAATGGCGATTATGCGCTTAATTCTCAAAACGCCCACCAGATGGCGGTGTTTATCGGTAAACCCGATATAACAAAACCGATAACTGGTAAAATGCTTACATATCTGGAAATATATCGGTAAACCGATATATCGGTCGATCTCTAGTACATTGCCAACAAATGTGCAACAATATTGTGTAGAGTGTAGGATTTTGTGCAAGCCTGATAAACTTTAGGACTGTACTTAAAGCACCATCTCTGTGTCCTTGGTCACCTTTGGGGAAAGTGTCTGACACCAGAGCCTAGCATAAGAGAGTCATATAACAGGCTGAAAATGGCCAGCATCCGCCCTGCCAGAGAGGCTGTATATATCCACTGAACTGGCTGAGTGCCAGTATGTATAATCAATAGTAAAGGCCTCTCTTTTTATTAGTGCTTTGGGTGAGCTCACTGCGGAGTCAGCGTGCTGCCAGTGCAAACCCAGTGCACGAAGTCCATTATTTTTAGCCCTACTCTAAATACATCCTGAAGATCTGCCGAGAAGCTGCATTTGTGTGTAATTTCAGATAGGGACATATCGATGGATCGATAACGTTCATATTCCATATACCTCCTCAAGGTGACTTTTGTCTCTATGCAGACAGAAACTTGCTCCAAATGAAATGGAAACTATACAATATCTTCACTGTCCGGCCGAAACCTCATATGTCCAAAAAAAATCCCAAAAGTTTGATTATTTAAGCACTTTTCAGGAAATTTAAAAAGCTTTTTATTCTAAAAAAAATCAATACTGTGACATCAAAGTTGGTATAGTTATTTTCAACTCTATTCACTGGTTAATAATTACTCAATTTTACAGACCCACATGGAGACTGACCAATAATATTGTTTTATGGAAAAATAACAACAAAGAGTGGAGTTACGAGGTTTCCGGCCAGATAGCGACGATTTTCAGAGGTTATATAGACCTAGTCTGAGACTATGCTTCTGTTTCGCAGTTCTCTCGCATATTTTCCCTTACAAAGGTTTTTATTACTGTAATAGGATGAAATGTAGAAATATTCCTTTGAAATGTTTACAAGATGTTGAGGATGTTGGAACCGACTTTTGCTTTAATGTGTGCCTTAGAGCAGAATTGGGCTCAACAGGTTGGCACAGACGTTTTTGATGGCTAGATCAAATCTGTTTGAGAATCCTCTGAACACACTGCCAGAGAACGGAACTCCTTAATATAATCAAAGTGGTACATTTGAATAGTGACCTAGAAATAGTGCAGGATATTTGATATTGCTTTAGTTATTTAATTTATTTCCTAAATAGACACAGGTGCTGTTTATATGCATGTTTAAAGACAAAAGTCACACATTTTTGTGGCGTCAGGCCTTTGGCACTCACTGTATGTGTACATGGGTGTTCAGGGATGGGTTGGTTGCCCATGTGTTTTGTTGAGGTACTTAGAATGCATGTTGCATTTATATGCATTTTAAATATGTATAGTAATGTATAGTCATATGTATATACATATGTATAGTCACCATGTTCAGTATCACTAGTTATACCAGTATTACTGATCTACTACTGATCTCTATTGTATAATATATGAACAGGTTTACTATAGAGAACAACACCAAACCCTAATGGGTGTTCCATAGTAATTTAACTACTAACTCAATATCTTATTTATTTATCTATAGGAATTATACCTCAGCATTTTGTGTATACAGAACAGTGTGTTTCATACAGTAATTCAACGGAGAGGTTTTAATTAGACTTTTATTTTAGACTCCATTGATTGTATCTCTGTGTATCTGGGCAGTCATAAGTAATTTCCTCTGGTATAAATACAGTTTGTTTTGTTTGGCTTTTTTCTGATACTGTAACAGATATGTATTTGTATGTGTATTTGTAATACAATTAGTCTTCACTACATATTCAGAAACCAAGTCTGAATATAAGTGAATATCCTGGCACTGGAATTAATATTTACTTTTTTCAGGGCCTACTGCGCTCTTGGCTCATGGCATTGCCTATGGCAGCACAGTCACCACCCACCCAGGAGCTAAGGACAAAATGATGACTGGAGGTAATGCCTGTGTAAATAAATCATAGTTGAAGATTTTGCGAATAAGTTGGAGGGTTATGGTTCATGTTGCTCTGTGTTCTTCATGTAACCAGCCACTTGGTTTGCCACAGGACCAGATTCGGATCCTTTTATTTAACTAATTAAATTTTCATAGAACATTTTAAAGTTCTTAATTTAAATACATTTTTACTTTTCATGACAAGGACTGATGCTAAATTTTAGAAATCACATTGGTAAAAGCTGGCAAATTCTGTAATATATATTAATTTTATAACATTTGGGGAGTGTAAACAGGAGGTGGCCATTTTTAGCCACGAGGATGCTGAGTTTTTTTAACTTTGCTTTCCCTGCAAAAAATAAACAATGCATAATAATCAGTTTTGTTGTTAATCAGTAACATATCTCAGACTGTACTATTAGTAACACAAGAAAATCCAGCAGCATTGAGAATATAGAACATTTACACTTTTTAGGTTGTTTTCTAACAAGTGCATAGTGCAAACAAACTGGTATTTGAAGAATTAAAAATTAAAAAAAGAATAGTAATTTTTATATATTTATTAAGTACTGCTGTTAATTAAACACTTAATGCAGTAAAAATAGCAAAAAGCATATATATAATAAAAATAAATTACTTAATCTGTTGGTGGCCATTTTTGACCACGAGGACGCTGAAAGGGGAGACAAAACAAGGACAGCCAGAGGGTTAAAAATAGGGAAGTTCTTATCCCTGTCATTTAACAACTCACTTCTTGCAACTTTAAAATGTGAGAGATCATATTTTCAGTGTACTGAGACACAAAATGTGTTTATAAGAAGTTGAAGATGGGGAAAATATACCAGTAGAGGGTGCTGTTGAACACGCCGACTCCTGAAAATGAACTTTGCCCGTTCCAGAGGTGTACCTGCACTACAGTCCAGAAGAGTGGGCCCACACTTGGACTAAAATAAATAAATAAATAAACGAGATGCTGCTCAAAATGTATTATGAGAAAACTGTACATACTTAAACATGCAATTGCCTGGTTGTTTGCACTTTATTTAGTGTAGTAACACGTTTTTTAACCACACGTTTGGTTTTTAAAGGGACATATCAAGTCGGGCTTTAGTGCACTGACATTCTTTTGTATTGTGGAAAGTATCATTTGGGAAAAATGAAAAGTATCATTCAGTTTTATGCATCACTGGACACAGATTTATTCACAGCATAATGGTCCCAAGCATTCTACAAAACTGTCCTTATGTGTAGTTCAAAGACAAGCTAAAATGTAACAAATTATATCTTGGCTCCCCAAGCCTCTAAACGTTTCTCACACTGAACTGTGACGGATAAACTGACAAGTTCAAACTGAGCATCTAACCACTGAGATGAACTGCTTGCACACAAGTTTATTGCTGAAAAGGATGCTGTGAATTTGTGCTGTTGTCATAAAGGCAAGGTGTTGTTATTTTGCATGAAACTTGTACATAAACGTTCACATTCATTGTAACTGTACTTGCAATGTATATTGTTACATTATACTTTAAAACGAGTCAGTTACATTTAAGCATTTCTAATATTTTTTGTAACAGAATTTTGAAAGAGCAGCAAATTGTTTCGTTTTTTCTAAATCAGATGTTGGGCCCAAACGTCTGGCCTGTTTAATGTACTATAAATGGATCATAAATGTATCAGTATTTGTGAATGCATGTCACTGTATACATTTTTAAATTCCACTCTTCATTCATCCTTGCAGATCACTACAAGTACTCTGAGGCCCGTGTTCAGAAGGACGGCAACCTCATCACAAGTCGAGGTCCGGGCACCAGCTTTGAGTTTGCTCTGGCGATTGTCGAGGAGCTTATGGGTGCCGAAGTGGCTGCTCAAGTCAAAGCACCCCTGATCCTGAAAGATTAATCACAATGCACTGATTAATACGCTCTTCACTGGCCTTGAAATGGAGCAAGAGAAACTCAGCCATCTTCCAGTCAATCCCTCATTTGGAGCAAAAGAAACTAAAAGCATAGCTTATGTAAAAAAATTATTTTGATGCATTTTTGACCCAGTGGACTAGATTATTTAGGCACTTTAAATCCTTATTTTTGCTATGTTGAAGTTATAAATTAATGGCAAATTAATAAAGTATATGTAGTGAATATGGCATTTTGTTTTTATTTACTAAAGATATTCTTCTACTTTTAGCTGCTCCCAGTTAGGGGTCAGCACAGAAGATCAACCATCTTCATTTCCTCCTGTCGTCTGCACCTTCCACACTCACACCAACTGCCTGCAGGCCAAACTTCCTACTGGACCTTCCTATTCACCTTGTCCCTGCAGCTCCATCCTTAGCATCATTCTCCTCAGCATCCTCCTTCCAACACATTCAGTCTCTCCTCAGCATCCTCCTCCGAACACACAGTCTCTCCTCAGCATCCTCCTCACAACACACTCAGTCTCTCCTCAGCATCCTCCTCCCAACACACTCAGTCTCTCCTCAGCATCCTC
>JBBKCR010000128.1:7464324-7476299 GCA_037577295.1 Ladigesia roloffi | reverse complement strand
TTTACTGCTATACTAGGATAAATAAATCAGGTGTAATACAAGTCTGAATAACTACAAAATAATCTAAACCCAGAAATTTTGTAGTTATTCAGACTTGTATTACACCTGATTTATTTATCCTAGTATAGCAGTAAACTTACTCTTGTTTTCAATACAGCCACAAGCTTTCCCAAGGCTTGATTTTCGATTTCTGTTGTGTTCTTTTGTGGCCATCGCTTTATAAAAGCTACTCTGCATTGCACTTGCTGCAGTGTAATACTTTCTTCCAGCCTGCCTGCTCCTCGCACACCATGCTAGAAGTGCTGGTTTTATTTTCATCATCTAGGTCGCTGGCATATTCGCCCAACAATGAGAGAAGGGCAGATCAGTCTCTGAGGCAAAGTGGGGGGAGAGATGCTCAGAAATGGCACCATCTGTAACAGAACAGCCTTACCTTTGGTCGCACTTATGTTAAGTTAGATTTTTTATGTCCTTGTATCTGTTTGGCCGTCTTCAAACACTGATAACCATGCATGTTTTAAAACCTCCCAAGGTAAAGCTAGAGTCTTGACGGGTCACTCTGTCAAGTTTTGGTTTCACATTAAGAATTGCTTGTCCGATAAAGTGAACACTGTATCCAGTAGCTGTGCCCTTGGCACAGACTGTACCGACATAGACACTGATGCCGTTTCTGTGCCTAACTGCTTAATTGGCATTGCAAATAAATACTGCGACCATGGAGAGTGATTTGAATTATGTTTGGGTTAACAGCCATGTCATTGCGACTTACACCCAGCCATTCTATAGTAGGACAGACGAGTCTGGTGTTTTGTGTCAGGGACAGCCGTCACTCGATGTGTTTCACTGTAATGCTTACTCAACCAGGCATAAACATCTGATCCAATGTCACTTCATGGGCACCAGAGTTAAATTACATGACATATGGTTATTGGACCATTATTTGGGGGGGAAAAAATTGTAGTCAGGGGCGTTTTAAAGTTGTTTTTGTTCCCTGTTGCTAATGTTGCTAATCACATTTATTGATTTAGCCTGGTAGATCAGGATTGTCATCCCAGAAGGAATGTTGTCATTCCAAACATGGTGTGTATGGAAACCCCTGTAAATTGTTGAAATGGAAGGCTTAAATTTCACACTCTCAGAAACTTTAGCTGCTTCACCTGAGCGCAAGAGTAGCTAACCGAGGGATCCATTCACTCTGTTTGACCAGTGTGCCTCGGTCATACCTTGTCCTGTAGCGATCATTGCAACTGGGTCAGACGGGAACTCACATTTCCGACAACTCTCATCATTATTTCAGGGGGCCGAGAGCCTGAGTGAGATGAGAAGTGAAGAATGAGAGAGAGAGTGGTACTTTTACCCTGACCTGGCCCACCTTAAGAATGAAGCCAGCACACTCCTGTAACACTAGCGCACCAAGTTGTAGCACAATTAACATGGGCAGATCTCTTATCAGTAATAGGGTGACCCAGGCTAGGCTTTGATTGCTCTGCAATCAAGCAAACCTAAATATAGGAACTCTGCGGTCACATCTTTAGGTTGAGGCACTCAGTAGAATGAAGGGTGCCACAACAGAGATTGGCTTACACTTGCCTAGCAACGACAGAGTTACTAATGGAATGGTGACTTAAATGCTACTGTTCTTATTAAGCATCCGCCTGTTCTTTATTTGACTTTTATCTTTTTTGTGGAAACAACTTAACTGTCTATGATGTAATTCACATTTAAGTTCAAGTTCACTTTTATAGCACGTTATCAATAACAGAAGGTCCTAGCAATGGAAATTAAAATAAGGCTAATGGAAATATTATAGAAAAATAAAACAAGATAATGAGAGGGATAGAAGAAGTAAAAGAATACAGGGCCTAACAAAAGTCTTATCGCTTAATCAAGTTGTAGGAACAACAATTAATAACATGACTTGTAGGTAATCAGTTGTCCAATCAAGGCCATTAAACAGGTGTTCTGGATTTTAACAAGCTGGGAACCACAAGAAACGTATTAATGTGAAGAAAGTTATTAATGTGAAATAAATTGATACATTTATTGTAACAATCGATTGATTTGAAAGAAAGTTATGAGCCTTTTTTGCGTTCCTATGTCCTTATGTGACAAGATGTAACCCAAATCCATGATTTTTCCATCAACAAACTTGATGGTTTCTGGGTGAATCGTGGTTCCATGCAGGTTACAACAGGTCTCTTGTCATTTCTGCAATATTTGCTGCATTTGCAGCATTTCTGGCTGATGAAGGTACCAGTCATTGACAGTCTTATCAAATAGAACACAGAAACTTAAGAAGGCATGTACATTTATTTTCAATCAGTCAATTGTTACAAAAATATATCAATTTAATGCCAAGGGCTTTCACATTAATAACTGGGTGCAAAATAAAACGGTCAAAAAGTGTCCTGATGCTCACAGTCCAGAACACCTGAATTACTGAGCATTTCTGCGGTAAGATGAAGGAGGAGGTTTGGAAGATGAAACCAAAGAAGGCTGATGAACTCTGGGATTCCCGCAAGACGGCTTTCTTTGCCATTCCATATAACTTTGTGAACACGTTATTACAGTTATTGCCAAGACCTATGGATGTGGTCCTCCAAACTCATACAGGTCATTAAATGTTATTAATGATTTTTTCCAAGGGACCACGATGTTCTGATGTTTTTGTAACATGTTTGTCTATTCTAAATAACGTATATATATAATTTCTCCATTATTTTTGCAGACAACAAGACTTTTGTCCAGGCAAATTTTGACATTTCTGTATTAATTGAACTCAATGAATGATGCAACATTTTATTTTGGTATAATAAGCCTAATCTAGTGAGCTTTACCTTTCTTACAAGCCATTTTTGATTCCAACTGATTACCTACAAGTCAGGTTGTTATTTGTAGTTCCTACAGTTTGACTAAGCGACAAGAATTTTGTCAGGTACTGTACATAAAAGTACATTAAAAGTGCAGTAAAGTGTATTAAAAGTATATAGAGGAAGGCAGATAAGATTATTGCTGTTTTTAGCAATTTTTAAAGCTACAGTCAATGCCGACCTGATAGTAATGTTCCAGCAGCGAGCTGCATGATGACTAAATGCCATTTCACTGTATCTGGTTTCGGATTATTAACTATTGAAGATACACCAATGAATAAGCAATTGTCAAACTACTTATGTCCCTACTTTGTCATTACTTATGGGTGTAATAGGGACATAAGTACTCTCATTGCACCTGATAAAGCTATTTTGTGATTTCAAACCACTCTTTGTGTCAACTGATATACTATTTCAGCAGTAATTGTAGGTATCTATAGTATTTATAACCACCTCAACCACAACATTTTGTGTATGGAGTATAATGTATCTAGTAGAGCATTGTCTGGAGTTTTCTTTTGACTGTATATTATAATTTATAGTCTGTATATACAATATAAATTTCCTGATTTATGAAGTTGGTACAGAAAGACCTTCTCTGGTTAGTTATCTCCATAAAGATTCTGTTTTCTCTCGTTCTCCTGGTCATTTAGAGAGGTTTGTGTTCCTTTTTGACTCTTGTTTGACCTCAAGTATTCTTCCTCCACCTGAGGGAGTTTTTCCTCGCCTCTGTCGCCTTTGAGACTCGGACCAGGTTTCTGTAATCCTGCTTTGTGACTACACTAGTTGTAAAAAGCGGTATATAAAAAACTGAACTCCGTCCCATTCAGACTACTGCACACTTTCCTTGACCTGTTAGAAGCATCACTGCAAATATTTGTGAAAAAAGCCCTCAATCCATCTATGCAGGAATGAAGTTGTACAGCTATCTGACCATGAATAAGTAAAACGCTTCAGGGTCGAGCTGATGTATAGTTAATTTAGTTTCTGCTGTCTGTCTGTTTGCTGTGGTTAGGAGGTGAGATCAGGGTATTGGTTTAAGTGGCTTTGACCCTCTGCGGTTAATGGATACTGACGCTGAGCTGCCACTGACGTGTCTTTTGACCACACATCGCCATCTTCCCTTGCATTGTCTTGATGGCTCTCCACGTGTGCATTCCACCGTTCAGGCCCTGCCAGGCTGTACTCAGTTGCAACTTGAATGAAGATCAGAATAGTGCTTTACATTCATTAACATGAATAACTAAATGTTTTTATTTGATTACCTGATGAATAGGCATGGGTGGGTATAAGATTCTGACGGTATGGTAACCTTGGATAAAAATATCATGGTATCACAGTTTTGTAATTACTGCACTACAATGTTGTATTTAAATGTCGGAGGAATAAAACTGCTCTTTTTTTCCAACGGAACACACTATATTTTATTTTAGGAAACATTTTGTAACATTGAACATCAGGCAAAAGAATTAAAATAAATAATTGAATGTTCGTAATTAAATTAAATTGCAGTCACTTGTGTGAGCCCAAACCTGCAGCTCAACAATAATCAAAATAAAGAAACTAATAAAATTTTCAGAAACAAATCCTTCCTTTGACGACACAAACAATGCACAAATCGTAGGAACGGTATAACTTTTTTTTTTTGCGGTTTTGAAACCGTGCGGTAAACCTTGAAACCGGTTATTATCCCATGTCTACTGATGAATAGATACTGCGTTTTCTAACACCCAGTATTGTGAATGTTGTCCACCTCTAAAGGAATCCTGGAACATCCCTCTTTGTGGACACTACCACTAATGTCTGGTGTTAAAACAATGGCAGCAGGATTAGTGTCTCAGCAGACTCATGTGTCGTCTTTTATTGATTTTTCTGTTGATCATTTCTTTGATCTCTTATTTTTTTATTCTATTTTTATTCCTTTTTTTATACTACTGTTTTTATACTTAATAAGTGTCATCCATTTCTGTAAAGTACATCAAATAGCCCTTTTATTTATGATAACAGGCTGTATAAATAAACCTGACTTGACGTGACTGGGCTTGAAGGCCTGCTTAAAGAATATTTACCAACACTACAATACTACTTAATCACTCAGAGCTCAGTATATATACTCCTGTATAGTATATACTACTATGTCCTTTTTTTTGCGGGGGGGGCGGGGGCGGGTCATAGGTCGTCATGGCTATATGGGTTGGTGAGGTACAGCTTCACTAAAGTTACTTAACTGTGACTAATTAAAAATAAAGTTGTCCTCCAAAGATGGGGGATGGTGGCTAGGGGAAAACCCTTGTAAATTGTGTTGGTGGTAAAGTGTGTTAATGGCAGGGGCATCGGATGCATTTTTTATGTGAGGGGGACGCATGGGGTGGAGTTGTGGGGGGGGGTTGGGTGGCGGCGGAGTTGCTGCCTGCGTACAAATCTCATCCTTTACGTGATGGGGGTGTTTGGAAACCCTGTTAAATCTTCAATCTTTCGTAAAAGAATCCACTCCACTTAATCGATAGAAGAACACACACCACTGGAAATCCACCTCACCACATGCAGGTGAAGTGACTGGTGAATGCACAGACAGGCTGCTCGAATTTCCAGCGGTGTGTGTCCACCTATCGATTAAGAGGAGTGGATTCTTTCACGAAAGATTCAAGATTCGACAGCACTGGTGAACTAATTATTTATGTTAAATGTGGGGGGGTCCAAGCGAATAATTATGAAACGTTTAGGGGACACGTGCCCCTCTGTTTGAATGGTGACGACGCACATGGTTGGTGAGGATTATTTTCCTCAATGGTCTTTGTGTTTACTTTTGTGTCCCAAACTTGATGGTTCTGCTTTATCATTGGACCTCATAAGTTGAGCACAAAAGTTGGCTTTCCTTCTTACGCTCACTTGGGCGAACTTGTTTAGTGGCACGTGGTGGAAGAATACACAGAATTGTGCAGTAATTGGGCCATATGAGTGATGGAGTATTATCTAATCGCAAGCGTTCCGTTCATTGTTGTTTGGCGACTTTTTGGCTTTTATCATTTCTTCTGAACACATTTATACACTCATTTTTTGTCATTTTTTCTTAGTTGTATTATAGATTTTAGAGCTGTGTTAGGATAGGTTAGTTACTTTGGCTAGGGTGTGTTTCTACTTACACTGTTTCAGTTACATCACTGTTATTGGAACGGATCCCTGTCGTAACTAAGCAAGATTGAGACCTCAAGGAACCTTGTGGATGCAGTACCAGGTATAACCAGCAGATGGAGATAAATATCAAGGGGAGAAAGCTGAAGCTTAACCTCGAGTGTTTCACTCAGACTCCGAGATTCTGTTTGCGTCCGTCATCTCGGTTCATTGATTGGTGTCATTAGGCTTGTAACCTGAGGTGACTCTATGAGCGGGGAGGAGGACTAATTCCTCATCATGAAGGGTAATCTCCTTGTTGACAGTTGTATATTGATTTTAGAAAGCAGAGGACCAGTCCGTGACATGCTCATCAAGAACTCTGATGGCCTCTGAGCTCACTGCGCTGGTACTGTTGATTTAAAAGCATAAGACCTGAAAATAGAGAACCGTTTGCTTTGGCTTGTGTGTATTTTATCTCGGTGGGGTTGTGATCCACTGGGTGGCAGTAAATGTCTGCGTTATTCTGGGCAGAATGATTTGCTGGAGGGGCACTCTGTTTCAACTCAGTGACACACAGTTGTCGCTCTTGTCGTCTTCAGCTGTTAGTATGCTGATGACATGTTCAGTTGTGGAACTGTTACCAACTTCGAACATGTGTGTGTGTGTGTGTGTGTGTGTGTGTGTGTGTGTGTGTGTTTGTGTGTTTGTCTAATTCAAACAGTTATCAATCGTTATACCCCTGATTAAGAAATAAATGCCCCATTCCAGTGGCTGTGTGTGTGCATTTGTGTGTGAGAGTTGATTTAATCCAGATAGTAAGCAGTTAGTTATACCACCGAATGAGCAAATAATCCCCACTTCTGAGCACAGCACGCGTGTGTCTGTGTGTATGTGTATCATTACGTCTCATTCTGCATACTAGTGATGCTTGTTGTGTGCAGAAAATGCTGCGTGGGGTAGCAGGCTTCAGACTGCACTCAGTTTACCCCTGTACAGTTAGCTTTTTGCTGACTTAGGGTTTTATTTTGTGTCGAATAATAAATGATATTCATTTATTTATTCATTAAATTGCTTGTGTGATCAGCATGATAATACCCCGGCCATAACCAACACACTCTGTGTCCCCTGTATTTGAAACCGACCCTTTTGTGGGTTTTTGTTTTTTTTGGTCTCCTCATTTCTCTTCGTATTCGTGCCTCTCCTTTCATCAAGACCCTTCTTCGTGTAACTTGCTCTTCTGCTCTACTTGCTCTTTTTAACATTTCCCCTTTTTTTTCGGTGTCCCCTCATGTATTATTAATGGCCACTCTCCCTCCGGGGAAAATCTACTGGATCCAGTTTGGCGGCATTCGCATCTCCGAGTCTTGCGTAACTTCCAGACCTTTTATCCCAAGAGAGAACCCTCCGATTTTTACAGAGCCCCTACTCTAAAGGACCGAAGGCCCTGTTAAAAACCTAGACAAACATGCACATTCTTACAAAGCTCCCTTTTCTTCCAGATGTCCTTACGTGTTTGGTCGGACCTCTATCTGAGGCGGTACCCGGCGGATATAGGAGGTTCAGCCGAACACGTTTCTTAACAATTTACGGCAGCATCGCGGGAACCAGAGCTAGGGTAACATCCCAAGTGCTGCTGAAACACGAGGAGGCTTGGGTCACATGTCAGAGCGGCGGCTCTGCAGAGAGGCCGGAGACAAGTCAGCAAAGTGGCATCAGCTCTCACCCTTAACCCACACACCTACAGTTACAGATAACATTCAGCACACTGTGCAGGCTTGTGCCCGGGGAGTTCTACTATAACCCTGAGTCAGAAACTGACCACCTGATCAGATCTGCAGCTTGGAGGGAAGCACAATACACAAGCATGCAGTAAATCAAATTTACTTTTTTAATAAGATATGATTAGTGCCACTAGTGGGAAACTTGCATTGTTACAGCAGAACGTGGACAGTAAAAGACAATAGCAGCACAAACAATAGAATAAAATCTAGCAATATAGCATAAACATAATATTCAGATAATACAAAAATAGGAATATAGACATTAGTGTGTGCAAAAAATATGTATATATAAACCTATGAAGGACTTATTTAAAATACAGGATCTAGCTTAAAGAGCTTAGAGACTAAAAAAACACTTTGAAGATGTTCAAATACCCATACATTCAAATGCTATGGCCATGATTAGGCCTAATAAATTTAGAAATTTGATGTCTTGTCAAAAGTCGTTTCAGATATGGCAGTGCTAATAAATGGTTCAGGCTAATCCAATGCAGTCATTACTTCCTGAGGCTCCACACGTGTCCTGAGCGGCTGCCCCTGCAAGTCACTAGATGTTATTTATGCAAATACGACAGCATGGGGGATTCCGTATGTTCCGCACGCAGCACACCATACCCTCGATATTTCCTCGCCAGGCCTGCCGTCAGTAGATTAGCATGCGTTTCTCCCTGAGGCCCACACTTCAGCCACACACCTAGTTATGCAAGCTGTCCCCTGACCCTCTCTGGAAATGACAAGGGCATAATCATGTGATCGCCGCAGTCTGCACAGGCAAGGCGACGTTATGTAATAGAGGGTTTCCCTGACATCCTCCACTACACACTACAGTCCCATATTTTAGTCTCCGGGGACATGGGATTGGAGTTTTCCCTGTAAGACTATTCCAGAAATAAAATAAAAAAACAGTTTGAAGTCTAGGAGACAACACAATGAGCCAAATTTATTCAATGTTTCATTTTTTTGGACTATTTTGTACATTTTTCTATGTATTTATTGCTCATTGTTTATAAGGTATAATCAGTACGCAAAGAGCATTCGAGCAGATGTTACGGCTTTTTTAGGAATGCCGTTTTAGCCGTTTCATTTCTTTCCATTTGTTCCATTAAGATCTTTTTATTTAGCACTCTTCTAATATTGGTGTCATAACACACGGCTCATCTGCTACTAGTTTTTCATTCACAAATGCAAACATAAAAAGATAAATAAAAGATCAATAAAATAAAATTCTACTACTTTATGCTTGCAGTGCAGGGATTCTTTTACTCCACTGGACGTTTGTTGGTCCGGAAGTGCTCCAGACAATATGTGATCAGGTTACTTTGAGTAGTCTGTACTGATGTCGTATTCATTTCTTCTTCGGGTTAGATCTTTAGGTCTGACCAGAACAGAATGGACACTAAAACCAAAAAGGTTAAAAGTCAGAGCCCATGGATTTTATTGGAACAGCTCCAGTGGACTTTCAGAAGTTCTGTGTTCTTTAATGAACCCTATAGGATTTCGATGTAACCGTACTCCTTGGCCTTCCATTGTTCTCCAGGGTGGTTCAGGGGAATTTGGGCTGGCTCATGTATAGACCGTGATTCTCGAGGGGCTTGTTATGCTCAAACAAACGCGCCCTTTTTACTGTAGTGTAACTGGCAAATAAAATGCTAAGAAATCACCTGCTAGCCATTTCATACTCTTCCAGCTTCAAAGCATGGCCACAGGCCTACGGGTTAGCTTCGTTTCTTTCTGTTTTTGGGATTTGATTGATGGGTCTAGTCACAGGTCAGACAGTGAAGTAGTTAGCTGATTGCTATCAGACTGCCTGTCTATGTGGTGAGTGATTGCTTTGTCTGTGTGATTGACCCATACCTGGAGCCTCAGGCAGGACATGCACGGAGCCTCCTGTCCCTGTAGACGCCCACAGTGGCTCCGTGCAGGTGGCTTAATGATCGACTGAGCGGCGCTGGGGCTCAGTCTTCTCCTCAGCTCCCTGAATTCTCTTTATGTGGCCCTAATAATGATGGATGTCAGCGCAGCTTGTGTTTTGAATGTGCTATCAACCATAGCATCCGCATATTTCATAGTCGTTTTCTCATTAGGTTCTGTCTCGGAACAATTAGTTGTTTACCATTCTTGCTTTTTCTAACGCTTCGCTGCAGTCTGATCAACTTTGTGATGCTCGCCATATCCTTACACGGCTCCTTTTACACTTTGAGCAGGATTCTGTATCGTCAGCATTGATTCTGAGAAGGATTTTTATCATCTTAGCCGATTTCGGATAATCCCGTGTTGGGCTCTTAATGAAAACGAAGCTGCTGAGACGGTGACATTGGAGAGTGGAGTTGGCAATTCCGCCCTGGGATGGAGAGAAAGAAAAGCCTCTCTGAGGCTTGGCTAAAACTCGTTTGAATCTTCAAATTAATCAGAAATCCCCTGCTGACACCACATATCAGCCATCAGTTAGCTCAGTGGCTTTTGAAAAAGATTTGTGTGAAGTGTCCAAGTCCGAAGAGTGGGGTTCTAATGAAATAACTCCAGATGTGCACGCAAGGGACTAATCCTTCCTGAGGTGGAGTTATTTTTAGAATATTTTGAATCCAATATGGAAGTCTTATCTCAACGCTTATGGCGGTAATGAGAGAATGCAGCCGGTCAGATGCTCACCGTGGTGTAATGGAAACGTGGAAATGAATCCGATGACGACTTGTTCTGTCTGAAGAAGTCTGAGATTCTCACTGTGGTGAATAATAGAGAATCATTTGGACAGAAAAGCCAGGTAACGGTTCGGCAGATCATCACCTGGCAGAGTTTTGGTGGCAAGTTCTGAATGGCAGCTGACAGCTGTTTGTGTCAGGAAGGGCCAGTAGGCCCCCTCTCACTGGCTCCAGGTCTGTTGGACCGAGAAGGGACAAGCTCTGTCAGGAGATTTTAATTGGAATTCCGGAGTGGAGAAAGACAAGACGAAGGCTTTCTCAAGTTTGCTATTTGATATAGACAATTGTGTTTCACTTTTGATCCAGCGTATCATTGGGACCTGTTTTATGGAGGAAAAACACTGAGCTGCCTGAAGACCTGTTTTAACAGATTACATGATTAGGGCTGTAAAAATAAGATATTTTCGGTTTTAAATGTAGCATTAAATCCCATATTTGTATAGTGAAAATTTGTGATTTAATTACATATATCAGTTGTGCAGGTACAATTGTAAAAATAATAAATATTTGGAATGTGAAATCACGAACATTGTGAGTAAAATTTAAACGAGAGGGATTGAGACTGAAATCCGAATTAGAGGGCTCTTTAGCAGGGAGTGGCATCACTCTTCATTCCTTTTAGCTCCCTTGACTCTCTCCAGCATTGGAAAGCCACAACGATGCTTATTTTTTTTGCTCTATACTCATCTGCTCTACGATTTTGATATTAATTTTTCTTGTATTATTGTCTGCCAGCGTAAGCCAACACAGATAGTGGTGAAATTTGTTATTTTGGTGTTTTTCTTTTTTCTGGGAGGTATCCAATTTGCAGTTATCCAGAATAATCAATGACTCCTTACAAATTGACAAGCAAGTAGAAACACCTTCTCGTCTCGATTGGTTGAATAATAATAAGATTCATAACAAGAAAACAAGGATACAAGTAATAAACCCACAGGATTTAGCACAGAACAACAGGCAGACAGATACGGAGTCGGAAAGAAAAGGTGTGATTCTGAAGTAAAAGAAGCATCTTTAAGATGTTTGAGGGATGAATTCCATCATTTTGGCTCAGCACTTCCATAGTGGATACTTTATTTGGTCACCAGAAGTCTGCTGACCACAGCATGTGGGATGTGGTGTAGATGTAGCAGGTTTTGTTTATAAGGGGGGGGAGGCCATGAAGGTTTTAAAAGTTAAAAGAAGAAATGTATATGAGTATGGAAGGATTCTGGTGGCCTCTTTCCCATACCTATTATTATTTATACGGAATAAATGCAGCCCAAAGCTTGCTGCACCTGCCATTCAGACTATGATGCTTAGAGATTTAAAGGGATAGTTCACACCAAAGTGAAAATCTGATGTTTATTTGCTTACCCCCAGGGCATCCAAGTCGAAGGTGACTTTGTTTGCTCAGCAGAACACAAACGCAGATTTTTAGCTTTAGCCGTAGCGGTCTGGTAGTCATTTAATGGAAGTGGATGGGCGTCAGACCTTTCAAAATAAAAAAAAACATGCACAGACACGTCCAG
>JBBKCR010000128.1:7435936-7451548 GCA_037577295.1 Ladigesia roloffi | reverse complement strand
GAGGTAAAAAATGATATAAATACTGTTCAGTTTCTCACAAAAACTGATCGTTTCATGTCTTAAGACATCAATGTGTCTTCTATCCCTTTAAGTTTGCATTTTAAGCAGATCTACAGATTCAGATGTTTGGACACTGCAGTGACCACCCATATCAAGTACACTGGGGGTCAGATTATGTGTCCTATCTAGGCTTCGTTAACAGGGGTGGAAGTTCTCTCTCTTTTTGTGCTGCTGCAGTCGACTGTAGAAGATCAGGTTCCAGCTTTCCATCACTGGAAACTCCACACCCTGAACCAGGGTCAGTGTTACATTACTATACAGACTAAACAACACCTACAACTATGTTATGTATGTAAAGCAGCTCGAAATCTCATTCACAGCCACTTTTGTCTGTCAAGTTGCTTGGTCCATGTATTGTATCCTACATTCTACATCTAATCCCTTAATAATTAGTTCAGCATTCGCAAATTGACCCATTTCTGCTCAAGAGTGCTGTCACAATTACTTGATGAAAAACTGCAAAGAGCGAAATGTCAGTGTCAGTGAATTTACATTACAGTAATTAAGATTTAGAGCCTGATGAAGTCGCTCATTTGTATGTAGCAGTGGATATAATATTTTGTCATTATTTTCAATTATAGCATTTTGTTATATTTGCTATATATCTATAGATATATATAACTCTGTATCACAAAAAGCACATAAACAGGACTAAACCAGCCCTCTTACGTTAAACATAGAGATGTAAATATGTGAATGAATCATATTTTTTCGTGTTTTTTTTTTTATGTGGCACATTTATTATGTTTTCGTAATACACAATATGTGTATTTTTTTCATGTTGTCCTCAATTCAAATGTGATTCAAGTGTTGAGATCTTTAAATAATGTGCATGCTTATCTTTGTTGTTGATCATTTTCCATTAGTTGGCGTGAATTCTGCTTAGTCATTAAAATAACCGGTCGATTGTTGTATTACAAATATAGTCGGTAGTGACTGCCCTAATTTATAGCCCTAATAAATCACACCTTTTTCTGCAAAGAAGCACTGCAGAGATAATAAATGAGGACTGCAGTTTAGGAATGGCCTTTATTAGACTACTACAATAAACTTTGTCATTTAAAATCCTTATTATTGATTAATTGAGTCAGGGTTAGTCATTAACAGCCCTGCTATGTGAAGTATACCAGAGAGAGAGAGAGAGAGGGAGGAAGACAGAGAGATAAATGTGGGTTTGAAATGTAACCCTTCCCAAAGCGCAGCTGAAGCTCATCTCAGGTGGAGCCTACTGCTTTTTGAAGAGGGAGTAGGTGGAATACCCAGAGCCTGAAATGATATTACGTAAACACAAATTTCAGCGAACAAAGGCACACGGTACTGCACTCAAGTCGGTTTGTGTGGAGAAGTCTGCCTTTGTATTTTTAGGCATTTCTTCCTCAAGTCATTCGGAGTCCACATGATTATTTAGGGCAGTGAATTAATCCCTGATTTGAAAAAAATAGACTACTTTGAGTCATGTGTTTTGCTTCTTTTGTTGTTGCTGCTGATAATTTTATAATAATTGTTCTTTTTTGATGATTTATCATGTGGTGCGCCGTGGCTGAAATTCTTGCACACATTTTCAACCTTATATGACCCCTCCTCAACATCTGCACCAAATCCCGATGTCCTCATTGTCCCCCTAGGATCTTCAATCTGCCAGTTACAGACTTTGAGCATTGTGTTCACTCATGTGTCTGGACGCCGGCTGATGGACAGCTAGCCCCTGTTGGCACTTGTTAACTTAATGGCCCAGAAATAAAACTCCTGCATTCCACATGGCCACTGCTGTTTTCAACGAGGGCGACGACATAGTAACTCATGTGATTTGCCTTACACTGTTCTGGTGATAGTTTCCTTGTATATGCCATTGTTTTTGAACCCAGACCTTCTACTGCAGTCCAGTTGAGATCAAGCTCCACCAACCAGTGATTCATAAAGAGTAGTTTTAGTTAGTCAGCTCTCATGTTCGTCTCCTTGTTACGCAAGACCTCGGTATATGACCCAAGTGGGTCACATCAAAGTTTTTTCAGGTTAAAAGACAGAAATGACCTTTTCTCTTGCCACCATGCTAGCTGGTGTCTCCACATGAACACAGTGTTCCACGCTGCAACCGGGTCCTGCTGTGCCAGGGCTTGGGCAACTGTCCATCATGCAGTATTCAGCTGCAGCCTGAAATATTTAGTGCGACACAGCGCTACCAAAGAGGTACTACAACCACAGGGCCACATTCAGGTCTTATTGACATTAACTGTGCTCTAAACTTTGCACTGTTTTGCAGTGCTTCAGTCTAGATTGCACTTTTGATTTAGGACATTTTACAAACTGGAAAAACAGTTTATATTGTGTTTTGTTTGCTGTATTTTTAAATCAATCTCGATATATGTTTTGACATTTTTCAAGTAGACCATTTCTGAAATCCCAGTCCTGAGATCACATTTAAAGATTCTACTGCAGTTCATCAGTTTTGTTTTATAAGGGAGCATGAGCAATTTAAGTGGTTTAAAATAGTGATCGACCGATATTGATTATTTATTACCGATACGATACCAATTCTTTGCATGTTTATGTGCCCAATAACCGATATTCAGAACCGATATTTATTTACTATTATACTTCTGTTACAATTATAACAACACCACCGAACTGAACAAACTGTTTTATTTATAATAATCACTCCCTCCTTGTATACAAATATAAACTTCTGGTCTAAAAGTGCAAAAAATACAAAAAAAAATTTCAAAGGGCACTGTTACTAAAGTTTTCAATGGTGCATAAACTACATATCAGTCATTTATGTAACACACCTAATGTGTTCATCAATAGCTGTTATGTTTAATAAAGTTTACTAAATACAGGAAAGCAAGTAAGTATACTTAACCTTTGCATGCAGTTTCCCCTCAGTGGCTGCAATGGCGAACATGCACGTAATTCCCAAAATTCCCAACAGTATTACAAAACCTATAACCGATTATGGTAAAACGATTAAATATCGGGGAAAATATCGGTAAATCGATATATCGGTCCATCTCTAGTTTAAAAAGATCTGTTATATACATTTTTACACCTATAGACATAATAATATATCAGAATCAGAATCAGAAAACTTTATTTATCCCGAAGGAAATTGTTTTTGTGAACAGTTTTTTAGTTAAACATATAGAATTTTAAAGTTAGAGTAAAGTCTGATTATTTTATCTTAAACATTTACGGGCGCTTCGGTTTTTCATCACTTGATTGACACTTTCAGATTGCATTTTTCAACCGGTTGTAAAATAATAACTTAATGCCAAAAATGTATAGGTTATCATTGCTTGCTTGCCATCAGTGTTTCACCAGCAGCCACTGAGTGTTTTTCGTTTCTGCCCATCACCGCTGTAATTGTTTGCCCCTTTTCTTGCAGGAGAAGTTTTTTAAATCCTCTAAACAGTGATAAGTAGTGTGTTGACATAACTAACATCGACCATCAGCCACCACCTGACCGTGCTACATTTAAGCAGATAGTCTTATCTTTCCTCCTCAGAGAATGCAGCATGGCAGATAAATGACAAGCAGTTATCAGCTTCACCGACTGGTCGGGTTCCCCAGGGTTTTCAGGTACTAGCCATGTGAAAAGCATTCTGTGAGATTTTGAAAGCTGGAATATTATCTGCAGAACTGCTGCAAACTCAGTTTTCTTTTCGCTCAGTAGAATGCCCTCGGATGGCAGGTTCAGTTCCAGATCAAATTCAGTGTCGCTCCACATAACCTGCTGCAATTGGTTTAACTTAACATCCTTTCACTCGCTGGACTCCCACATACTCCTAATTCTTCATGCACACCTCCACAAATGCATACACACACAGGCCTACACATTCTCTCTCCCTCTCTCTTTTTCTCTCTCCCCTCTCTTTCTCTCTGGTCCTTTCCTTCCATCTCGCTCTTTGACTGACATATATTTACAAATACATACATGCATTCACAAACGTGTGTGTGTGTGTGTGTGTGTAGGTATGGATTGATGTGAATTTATATATTTTTTTCCAAATGCACACATGCATGCCTCATACTCCTACTCACATAGACGCCATGTTATATCACTCCTAATCCACAGTACGTGTCTTTATTTATGTACACGGGGAATAAAACACACACACAAAAGGGCCAGATTTTTGGTTTGTGCCTCAAAGCAGTACATCATGTATTCAGCTAAGAGGTGTGTGAAATTGAATGCACTAGAAAGTCATCTTAAAGGATAAATGGTGAAAACGTTTTTATCTGAAAAGAGCTTTTATGCTGTTTCATATAAACTATACAAACAGTACAGAACAATCAATTCAATACAGTTAAGACTGTAGGGACAAACACAAAACAGCAAAAAATGATCAACACCTTAATATATGTACAATGAAAAGCTTTTTGCTGAAGGAAACTATTGGTGGCAATATTGTGGTGGTTTGTCGCATAGAATTCCTCAGATATCTTCAGTTTCTACATTTTTCACATTCCAGTTCACCCACACATGAACAGCTCCAGAGAACTTCAGAAACTGTGAAGTTTTGAGGCCTTGGAAGCCAGTTGTCTGGTGTGCCAGGAGCTTTGCTCCAGAGGATGCCCGAGTTGAATGGATTTGGGTTCTCTGTCACACCCCAAGCACTGCACCCTCAGGGTGACTGAGCATTTCTTCGTTTTTGTTCTTTTCTGCCCTGCAGTTTCTGGCACATTTACAGATTTGCCCCAGTCTGTGAACCTCAAATGACTTGAAGTGATGGAGGACCACGAGTGAAATACGAGTCGAGCGTTTTCTTAAAGCCAATCGATTTGTTGTCTGCATGTGCCTCATAAACTGGGAGATTAACTATCCTTTCTTTGATGGTGGTGCTCATAATAAATCAGGCTAGCACATGTAATTCTACTTGGAAATGGACCTGAATCCAGACGTCACTATGAATCTCATGATGACTGAAGATTACTCTCCCACAAGCCAACTCCCTTCTATTAGCAGTCCAGCTACTTGGATGAAAGGTCAACAGGAAGTCACAGTCAATACCATTAGCTGCTGACCACATGTATTAGAGACATTAATAATATATTTATGACCGCTTTTCTACTGGTCATATAATCTGAAGTGCATTCTCAACCTTGTATTCACTTTGCATTGCTGCTGTTCATTTGAATTTATTTGAAGAGGTCATGAAATACATAAGTACTGGGCTGTTTCTTCCTTTGTGACCCCTTTCTCTGTACCTATGATGTCATTTTCTCTTGATACATTTTCTCTTATATTTGAAGGAAGGTGTGCAGCTGGTGGAAATGGTGCAATCTCCTAAATTGTTCGGATTTAGTGCAAAAAGTTATTTCCTCTTTACCTGTAATCTGTTCCCTGGACTGTAAAGGATTACAGTTTTGTATTTTAAACTGTAATCCAGTTAGGTGTGTGTTTTTTTGTTTGTTTTGTTTTGGTTTTTTTGCTCCCAGACCTTTGTAAGCGCTGGGACTTCTATAGAAAACACTTGGCCAAATAATCTTAATTTATTTGTCATTCTTGCAGCACAGAATGTCAAATAACACAAGACAAGAAGAATCTAAACTCTCTTTTTCTCTTTACAGAAACCTTGGAAAGTCTGGATTGAGGGTGTCATGCCTTGGATTAGGTGAGTGGAAACACAACTGTACCGGCGTAATCTCTTCGCTCATGCAGTTTTTTCGTTAAGTCTTAAGCTTATCCTTGTTAGATTATTGCTTTTCTGAATACTCTTCTTCAGGAGAAAAATGTAATCATAGATTCAAGATTTGTGGAAGCAAATTGTGATTCCGGTTCTTCTCTGCAGGAACATGGGTGACGTTTGGCGGCCAGATCACAGACGAGGTAGGAGCTCTCAAAATGCAGCTCTTTTGTTTGTTATTTTTATGGCACTTTGAATTAGAGAGCAGTTGTCGAGCTCTAATAAAAATATAACAGAATTCCAACACCACCTACTTGAATGAAGTATATACCCTTCGACCAGCTTAATTGAGCTCACGTTGAGCTGAAAGGTGGTAAGGTGTGGTCTACATTGCAAGCGCTAAATAATTTAAGAGACTGAAGCACCTTTAACGCAGCTATCCCCTCGATCCCATCCTTCCCTCTCTTCCCCTCTAACAGATGGCTGAACAGCTGATGACTCTGGCTTATGAGAACGGGATCAATCTGTTCGACACAGCCGAGGTCTATGCTGCAGGAAAGTGAGTGAGCCAAAATTGACATACAGCACACCTCATCATGCCGAATTTATCCACATTGCCATACACTAGAACATATGCCACAGCTCTAGTCTTGTCCAAGTATTTAATAATCACTTTAGGATATGCAACAAAAAAAACTGTCCAAATATTTGCTCCAATTCACACCCAAGAATGATACTTAGCATCTTATTTTGGAGAAATTCAACCGATGACATGGCCAGGACTCTACTAAATTCTACAAACAGCATTTGGGCTATCATGTTTTTGCACAAGATAGGCTTCTTTTACCATGTTTCCAATCTTCAAGACAAACCCACCGCAAATAAGCATGGCCTGTGTGAGACTCAGTGGAGTAGTGGTAAAGTTCTTGCCTTGAAAGCAGGGAGATGTTGGTTCAAACCTTGCCTAAGATGCTGGAAGGAACAAACTTTTAAGACACTCTTGCTTTACAGATCATTGGTACAGTTGCGCACTACTTGAGCACTGATGTACGTCGCTCTGGATAAAAACGTAAACAGTAGAACATAAAGCTTGTTTGTTAGTTTCTACTGTCTTAAAAGTTCGACGCTGTGTTTCGCCCTGGTGTCTCTGGTTTCAGGCTCTATAACCCCAGCTTCTCATTGCTCGACGACGAATGAGTCCCCGTCTTTTTGGGACATTCCACTTTCAAATGAAATATGACATACAAGGCATAAAAGCCAGATTAGATCCCAAAACCTTCTGTTATTAAGACCACTGCTAATGCAGGTGAGCCATTGGGCTTGATAACCTAACCAACATTAACATATTTGACTTTCAGATGCAAGGTATAAAGCAGGCGACTCAGATTCGATCCCACAACCTTTCAGAACTAAGCCCATGTTTTAAACCTGTGCACTACAGAGCCAGGACATTATTTTTGACTTTGAGATGAAGTTTGACATACAAGATATTAAAAGTAATTTATATATTGATGGATATATAAAGAAGGACCAACTCCATATAAAAGTTGATGTATCTGAATGCAGTGTCGTTTTCTATATGCTCATAAAAGTCACGTTTGTTGAGACGTTAGAAGATTCTAATTGCAGCAATAGATGCTGCTTGAGCTGTATTAACAAAGGTTGCTTAAGTCTATCTTCATATTTGACTTGTCAGCTGTTTTCTTCTTTTGTGCATGCAAAAGGAGATAAGGGTACAATGTTTTCATCCGAAAAAAAAGAGTAGGGTTTGGCCTCCAGGGGCAAAATAATAAAGTGTTTAGTGTGCTATGATCAGTTATAACTATGATTGCAGTCCACAACTGAAGAGAGCTTTTTATCAATAAAGAAGTAATCAATATGTGAGTAAGAGTTGTGTTTGCCAAACCTCCTCAGAGAATAAAGTGATGTGTAGTCAAATTTGGTTGCTTTAGAAAAAGATTTGTGAAGAACATACAGTATTAAGTATAATCGTACAATATAATCGTCCCAGTTTGGTGCATAAACATTGGCAAGATTACCAGGAATTCCACACTGTCGTCCAGTTACTATGGAAAAGTGTCCAGAAGGGTTGTTGCAGTAAATGGCTTTTTCTTGCTAATTACTGTGGCACACCCTATAGTTTTTAAATTATTGTGAGCTTGAGCTGCAGTGATCCGAGATCAGTAGTGCATGCAGTAGAAATGCTGTATTAGTTTTTTAAGTGTTTCAATTGGGTGGTTCAGAGAATTAACATTACAGCTAGTTTGTTTAAGGGGAAGATACGCTATATGGTATGAGACATTGACTTTAGACTTATGTAGTTTAAAAAAGTCCAAAATATCACATAACCTTTCCATAATATCTCATATATATGTACCTCGTAGAAGCACAAAGTAATAATAGTAAAATAAACCATGGAACCAAAAGAAACCTGTCTGCCTTAAACACAAACCCCATCACCATCCAGAACACTGTGAGTCCAAACCCCTCACAGATAAATCCACACCTCGAGTGATCGTATTTCTACGGAATTGTGCTTGCTCTCTAGTGCCCCGTACAGCTCCTAATGTAAATGTAAGTTTGATAATGTGAGGGACGTGTTTTCTTTGTAAACTACCAAGTAGAGCCCTGCGCGGGACTGTTTTTTAAATCCTGCTCCCGCCCGGTCCCGCTGAATTTCTGACCATTACCGCCCGCTCCCGCCCGCACTGCTCAAACACAAAGTCCAACTCTTTGACCTTTTTGTTTGTTAAGTTTTTCCATATCTCGAATTTCCCCAATTTTAGTTTTGTTTTACATTCTCCCTTCATAATTTTATTACCAACATCAGCTCCATCCTCCATCTTGCTAAGCTAACAATTTTGGGACCCGCTGTCTATTTTATCCCGCCCACTATCTCCGATGCTCCTTCCCACAGCAACCTAAAACCCGCCCAATCCCGCGAGATTTGCGCTGGGTCCCGTGGGACCCGCGGGGTCGCGCTCCCAATGCAGGGCTCTACTACCAAGTACGAAGTATGCTGTAAATGTAGATAATTTATTCAACATTTTATTGCTCCATTTGTTTTCAATGACCAGCAAAATGATTCACCAAGACAACTAAGTTTCATTGTGAATGATACAGAGCAAAAATAGTTCCACCTCTGTCCTCAGATTAGAACTTGTATGTGAGCCTCCCGTAGAAAGATGCAGTAAATAGCAGCCAGCTGTGGATTAGAGGTCAAGGCAGCTGTAAAATGCCAAAGATCCCTTTCACGTGGGGCAGAGTATACCGATAATGTGTGTCACTGAAGAAACGTCAGAAGTCTGCTATACAGTAGCTCTGATATTGAGGTTTTGAGCATAGGGCTGTAGAATGCCGAGCTTAACCTCGACCAGCCTTTCTCATGAGCAGGATGAAGCACAGTAATCTAAGAGATTATCCTTCTTCTACAGTACCTAAGATTACACAACCTCGAGTCATCACCAGCCCTCAGTGTGCCATTTTTCTCCAGCAATGTGTAGGATGTAAAAAAACCAACAAGAGGAAGCTGGAACCCAAAAATAAGTCATATTTTTAAAGGCAGGTGCCAAATGCTTAATTTTTGAGAAATGTTGATGAATATAAAGAATGACACTAGAAGTGTTTACTGTTTATTAGTCAAGATGTCATATAATATCATTTATATGATTTGAAACATTGTTATACCCCAGAAAATATGTAACAACTCAATTTTCAGAATCAGAATTTTGATACCTCATACAGTTAGTTAGTATAAAGTATCCTGTGTATCTTAGAACACAACAGGCAATTACCTTATCATGTGGAATAATTAATGGAAACATGGAGAACAAAAACACTTTCGATTATTTGCAGGTGCCTGCCTGTCTATTGAAATGATTTCCATTTGTCCAAACCCTAACCTGACGACATTTTTAACCTTCACTTCAACATTAAGTCCCAAATCTTACTCTCACCCTGGTCCCAAAGGATGTACTACACAAGGTAATATTGTGGAGTTTCAACAATGACTTATTTTTTATTAAAATGTCAAATATATTTAAAATATGCAAATATATTGATGGGTAAAATGAGTACTGTTTAAATAATGAAATAGTGGATCTGAATCATTTATTTACAGTGTTCCTGAGAATCTTAAGACTGTAACTTTAGCACAGTCAGGTTTGATTTATTTAGCCCATTGTCACACAAAATTTACGCAGTGTTTCTCACAGGAACAGAATAAAAATATGAATCAGAAACCGCAAAATAGTTGGATAATAAAAAAACAATATTAGCATGTTTTTAAAGCTACTGTTGGTGCAGATCTGATATAAATGGGCTGTTTCTTCTAATATGAAGTGGGCTGCATATTAACTAAATGCCATTTCACCATTATTAGTTTCCGCACTTTACGCAACTAGTTGACCAGCTCCTGTAGAAATAAAGGACCCGCTAAACATAGCTACATAAAAACTGTTACTAAGTTTATGTTTAAACACATGATGCAGCTCATCCATAAACTTTTATTGACTGCCTGAGCAAGGAAATCCCCAACCTACTGGACTCCAGCCCTCAAGTACTGGACGTTGATACTCCTGACCTAATTAGCTGTCATAGTTGATGATAACTGAGGCACATAAATTGGTCAGAGACAGTAGAACTGTCTGTTTATTTCAGATACTGTTATACATGTATGATACTTAAAACTTACTATGTCCTACAAACACAAATGTAAAAAGGGAGAAGAGTTTGGCAAAGTCTCCTGGTAGACAAACACAAAGAATACCTGGAACACAGTATTAATAAAGCCAGTCGTTTTAAGACTGCAAGCTCATGGCTTATTAGATTCATTATACACTTTACAAGATTAAAGGAGATGCTCTCTATGGTTACCTAAGGTGTCATGAGATGTTACCATCTTTACCCCAGGAAGCAATGACCTCACAGATTCAGACTGAGAGTGTGTTAACGTGAGAAATCCAGTGTATGACAGTGCCGCCGCAGCGAATTGTTCAAGTTGCCTGATCCCCGCCTCTGTTCCCTGAAGCGATGTGGATGCTGCACCCATATGAGGACACAAAGCCGTGCTCAGCAGAATTCAACTGCTAATATGTCTGAATGAGAAGAGCAGCCTGACACATGATGCTTCGTTAATAAACTGCACAAATGAAGGATGGACGAGAATGGAGAGTGTGCACTTTTCATCAGTGTTGTTGGGTGTAGTTGGAGAGGGATTATATTAGGAAGGTTTGGATTTGCCGTTTGGACTCTGGGCTGCACCTAAAGCTGTGTTGAGTGTTGGTGGTGTGTGGCCAGTCCTGGGGCGAATGCCCTGGAGTCAATATTCACTGTGGCCAGACAGGAGAGACAGAATACACAGAAACACATGAGCGGTTCAACACACACACACAAACGATCAACGGGCAAGTGTACACGGTCGGCTGTGTGAAAGCACACAGACACATCAATTCTGATAACCTCTCTGTCTGTCTCCCTCTCTCATGAGCAAACAAAAACACAGGCTGTACCTCCCACATATCCGTCTGCCTCTATCTCCTTCCTTACATAGCACACACACACACACACACACACACGTAGAGACTCTCATGGACACTTAATCTGTCAAGTTTTTGTGTGTCAGGTTCAATGAGATCTGTTGCTACTGGTAATATCAATTGAAAAATAACACAATTTCCTAATGTATACAATGGAATCTTTACCATTTAGTACTTTGCATGTCTAAATCAGCACACATTTGCTTTTGATTTCATCATGTTTTTGGATAATGGATAAAAGTACAAATACTTCAGTAGATTTCTATTGCTATTTTAGCTCTTCTGTGTATCTCCAGTGCAACACCAAAGAAGCAAACCTGACACCAGATCTTAGCTGTTCAGTTGCATTATGGTTAGGGATGCACCGACGCTACTTTTTTGGAAAACGAGTACAAGTCCGAGTACTTGCAATTTAGTATTCACCGATACCGAATACTTAATTAAAACATGATTTAAATGTACAGGTAACAGCTTTAGTCATATAATTTAACAAAAAAAACAAAAACAAGGAACTACTTTGAAATTAAGAACATTTATTTAAAATGAAAACCTTGTTGTATGCAACAATATTACACACAAAAAAATTTTTTAACCCCTTACCCACCGCTCAAATACAGACATTTCTCAGACTGTGGTATCGGTCCTCGGTATCGGGGGACTTTTAACAAGTACGAGTACTTTAGAAAATGTGGTATCGAGGCAGATACCAGATACCGGTATCAGTATCGTGCATCCCTAATTATGGTTAAAAGGGACGATTTGGTTCTTTTTTTTGGGGGGGGGGCCAAACTTTTTCTTTAATAGAAGAAAGTTCGCTCAGGAAATGTTTCCTTCCTTTTCTTTTTGTTACACGTTCACAGACTGACAAACACATTGAGCGGTCCTTCCGTGTCAACCTCAGTTTAAACCCGTCCGATTGCCTCGCCCATGTCTCAGAGCAGGACTGAGGAGCGGAAAACCACATTTCAGAAAGGAAGACCCGAGGGGTCGAACTAATTGGATAACCGCCATCAAGCATGGTGCTCTTTCACTCCTCCACTTAACAACCTACTGTACCACGCACGAACCTGAGAGGGGAAACGAGGTACGAGAGGGGTGTTTCCGAACGCCGAGATGGACACTAGGGCAGGGGGAGGTAGAAAGGAACAGGCCGCAGAGAGCCACAAAGGTCACATGATGACAGGACAGCTTGTTCTGTTTGACATGCGTAGAGCCCAGTGAGCTCTCGCTGGCAGAGCGGACCACAGGCCTGTTCAAACCTACACTGGGGCCCAATTAGCAGCCTCAGCATCGCTAATGGCTGCCATAAAGACTTGCAGCCTCTAAGCTGTCAGTGCCACTCGGCTGAGCCTGCAACAGAGAAGAAGGAGAATCTCCTGCACCACAATGATCAGTGTGTGCTTAGTGTTGAAGATTTTCTGCCTTAGTGTCTATTTAAACGATTGCTTACCTTCATGGGGAAGCTATGATCATTATTATAGGGTCTAGTTCAGAAATACATTGGGGTGGGGGGTGGGATTTATCAACTAATTTGATTTGCATATTGAAAGCTCCCTCGTTGTGGAGAAACATCAGACTCGGGCCAGTTCTAAATCTTTCTACACATTGGGTACAAACAAAAAAAAAGCGTAGACATTTTCACTTTAATCATGCATTGGTTTAACTGCAAAATAAAGTAAAATATTACATGATTATATGATTTAATAAATTATATTTACATGCTGAACTATTTAAAATGTATCTTCTCAATTTTCATCAAAATAATCATCGCTTCATCATCAGGTGACTTTAATCATCACCAGTAGCCAAATCCAACACCCATTCTCATAAACAGTTTTCCTTATCATCAAATATAAGTGATCAGAATATGAATGTTTGATGTCATTAATTTTGCACAGCAGCTAAGTAATCAGAAGTGTAGACTCCACCCATTATCACTGTAAACTGCATGATTAAACTGTATTGACTACTTGTACTATATAGCATCCAGTAATCTATAAACTGATAAAAGTATGGACAGAATTCAGACTTGAGTATGGCTGTTTTAAACTATTAAATATTTGTTATCCGTTTTTTCATTATGTCTTTGGTTGCATATTTTTATGGCCATAGTGACCAGCTGTCACTGAAAATGATGAATACCTCTGATAACCATCTGCTTTTCTCTCCATTACAGGGCTGAGGTAGTGCTGGGCAATATCATCAAGAAGAAAGGATGGAGGTAAGCCTGTGCAGACGTGCACCTTTTCATTTCCGCCCAGTCATTCCTTTATCTCTGCTCGTGATATCCTGGCCCGGTGAAAAGGCTGTCAGAGGAGAACAATACGACGCGTGGCACTACGTACAGCAGGCAGACTGAGATATGAAATATTAATGCCAGGAGCTGTGCCATCCCTGAACCCTCCTAGCTCTCTGAATTATGGATCAGATTCATGTCTGTAGGTCTGGTTTGTTACCAGTTGATCTGTGTGTTTGTCTGCTGTAAATTCTTTTCCGCACTTCAAAGACATCTTTGCTGACTCATTAGAAAACCTCGTTTGCGAACGAAGCTGTTAACGCCAAGGAGAGGTTCTCGGCGCGGCTGGGCTTCAGCGATAAAGCAGAGAGTAACTGAGCTCTCCCTCGGAGATGATCAAAAAAAGAGCGTGTGCGTCCGTGCTCACCTAGCGGCCCTGCAGCTTAGTCATCCTCCCAGTCACAGTGCATCAGTATCAGGCCACGCCAGAGTCACCACCAGAGAGCGCGAGCCTATTTCAGTCCCCCTGGTTGTATGCGTGTGTGTGTGTGTGTTCTTTTGAAACGAAGCCATGCATTTATTAGCATTTGCCTGCAACTGTTCAATCCCTTTCTGTATTTTTGTATCTCAGCTGTTTTCTACATAATTCATGAAAAAAAAAAATTGAGATGTTGCTCATAATTTGTTTATTCATTTATTTATTAGGCGCTCCAGTTTAGTGATTACTACGAAAATTTTCTGGGGTGGAAAGTGAGTATTTATGTTGTTAAAGTTGGCCAGTTTTTCCTAAATAATCACATTAATAACAATGTAAAAATGATAAATATGGAAGTTGTTTGTGGATAAAAGCATTATATAATGTAATATAGTGTAATATAGAATCATGTTACTAGAACTGTAGACTTTCCCTTTAATCCTATAACCCTATTTATTTGCTATTACATCTCACTAGGGCGGAGACTGAAAGAGGATTGTCCAGAAAGCATATTATAGAAGGTAAGCCTAGCTCAAATATGGCATTTAACCAAGAACAAGGATTTATTTGTTTAGAGTAACTTACTTCTAAGAGAAGATGGATGTTTTTGAGCGATAAAGCTCTTTATGGCCTCAGGATCAAGTGTAATGACACCAGCATCGTTTTTGAGCTCAGTTTTGTGTGTGTTTTGATAGTACTCTGTGTGACTGTGTTAACTGAGGTTGTGAATCTGCTCTGTAGGTTTAAAAGCTTCCCTGGAGAGACTGCAGTTAGAATATGTGGACGTGGTGTTTGCAAACAGACCAGACCCAAACACACCTATGGAAGGTGAGGAATTACAAGAAGTGGATTTGCTGATCGTTCAGTTTCAGGAACTTTTTGAAGAGATGTTTCACCCACACTAAACCCTGCAGCATCCCTGGAGACTTACGAGCTTGAGAAGCCACATAGCTTTCTAGAAATACAGGTTCAAAGACATAATGAGTGGCAGGAAAGCTGTTTAAGATGCAGGAACAATGAGAGGAACTGAGACTCTTAACCAAGATCCATCATCCCATGGTCAAATCAAATTCTGTCTGAAAAAATCTGGTGGACCACTGATGAGAATTCGCAAGAGCTAGAATATTATATAATGTATTTTTAAAAACATTCGAAATACTCAGACCTTTGAGAAGGTGGACAAACAAATAGCATGGTCATACATGGCACCACTTGTTCTTTTATGAGTACCAATGATTCAACATGTTAAACATTGCACTAAATCTACTGAGACTGATGGCAGCCTGCCTGTGAACCTGATGACCACAAAGTGGTTCAAACCCCCACTCTCTACCACTGTGTCACTGAGCAGGACACATAACACTCAGTTGCTCCAGGGGGACTGTCCCTGTACCTAATGACTGTAAATTGCTCAGGATAAGGGTTTCTGCCAAAATGCCACATCAAATCAACTACAAGTTTCATTACAAAGAGAGATGAAATGAGTATATTGTGACAATTATTAATGATAAGACTTAAAGGGATAGTTCATCCCAAAGTGAAAATCTGATGTTTATTTGCTTACCCCCAGGGCATCTAAGTCGAAGGTGACTTTGTTTCCTCTGCAGAACACAAACGCAGATTTTTAGCTTTAGCCGTAGCAGTCTGGTAGTCATTTAATGGAAGTGGATGGGCGTCAGA
>JBBKCR010000128.1:7425813-7435836 GCA_037577295.1 Ladigesia roloffi | reverse complement strand
CCACTTCCATTATATGACTACCAGACTGCTACGGCTAAAGCTAAAAATCTGCGTTTGTGTTCTGCTGAGGAAAAAATCTCACCTTCGGCTTAGATGCCCTGGGGGTAAGCAAATAAACATCAAATTTTCATTTTAGGGTGAACTATCCTTTTAATACAATACCATAATCATGCTTAGCTCTATTAACAACACATCAGTTTTGAGTCACTGTGATAGACCACTGCAGTGAATGGACTTTAAAGAGACAGCTTAAGGAAACTGTCGCTGTATTTAAGTGAAAAATTTGTCAATGTTCTGAAAGCAATTTTTCAACATATGATGGCGTAATATGTTTCTTGACCTGCAGCTTACCACAAACACTTTCTTCACTCTCAGTAGTTCTCAGCACCCTTTAGTCATCACCTCAATCTAATTTGACCATTTCTGGATGGGTTTCTTACTGAAAATGTGCCCTTCAACCAAAGTTTTGAGCATTATACATATCACAAAATGCTGGGCCAGGTTTTTACACCTTTAATAATGCTCCTTAGAGAAAAGGCTCTTTACTTGATGCCAGGCCACACTTTTGATAAGGCTGCCTGTGTGAAGTTACTGTAGAGGTCCTTGTTGTTGATCTGTGGATCTGTGGAAACCCCTGCCACCCAGATTGTGATCTTATGTAACAAGGAGCGACTGGTCTTTTCAAATTTATGGAGAAGGATTGTCTTCATCTATTTAATTCTCCTGCTGCCCTTTCAAAAGTTCACCAAAGTTCACGTTAACATATGACCCGACCCTGGAGCGGTTGCGGCTTCTGCTCTTTGTCCTCTTTGTTCCATGGTGCTGCACTATATGTGTGTCAGAGACTTATTCATTTTCTGCCTTTTTCTCTCCGTCTCACGCTCCCTCCCCTCCTCAGTTCTCTCCAAACTGAAAAGTGCTGCACTTCATCAAACATGGCCATCAGCGAAACAGCTGTAAATTACTTGCTGGTACTCCAGCCTCTCTCAGGCTGACCAGAGAGCATTGTTTATTAGGTTTTTTTTTTTTTTTTTCCTCATTACTTTCTTCTGAGCTTGGCTGCTGGGGGGTGTTTTTTTGGTTTACTTTAAATTGTATTGATTAGAAGCTAAATTGCCAGCTCATTTTAGCAAAATCCACCAAAGAGTCCATTAAGGGCAAACTTCTGTTTCTTGAATCAATACAATATTGTTTTCTTTCCTCCATTGTTCATTTTCAACATCCCTGCTAGTGCATTGTGCTAGTCATGCTGTGACATGCCGCTCTTTGACTCAGGTTAATTCAGGTCAATCTGTTCTGATCCACAGAGACGGTCCGAGCGATGACCCACGTGATTAATCAGGGAATGGCCATGTACTGGGGCACATCCCGCTGGAGCCCCATGGAGATAATGGTGAGCCATTTCCACTCCTCCCTCACTGTGCCTGCACTTTTGGTCAAGTTTTCTCTCCATCAGTCCTTCCCTCTTGTAAGAAGTTTCAATTTGTAATTATTTATATTGGGGGTTTGCTTGTAGCTCAAAGGACATTTTGGCTCCTTCAAGAAACTTCTTATTTAAAATCACCCAAACAAATCATCTAAATGCACTTAGAAATCGTTTCCTGCAAATACTTCTAGGCAGTAAAGCATCATACTGAATGCATCAGCCACCCACGACTCCATGAGTCAGAAACTGCAATGTGCGGTAACTATTGCCACCTACAGCATGTTTATTGATAGACATATAGTAAATTTATTAATGTCCTAGTTTAGGTCAAACCTGTTTGGCAGCCGTTACTGTCCTCCTCATTGCCTCATGTTTTCTTTACCTCGTAACCTAGTTTATACACATTGACGCTTATTGTAATTTGCTTTGATTAGCTTTATTTACAAAGCCGGCAGGACCCTAATGTACTCTTGCGTCATCCTTTGGCCATTCTCCATTTTACCATTCTTTATTTGCCTGAGCTCTTCAGCACTTACAGTGTTTTTTCTGTTTACTATTAGGTCAACAAATATTGATCTAACCACTTATAATGGCACGTTTATGGCTACCCCCACAATTTAAAATTACTACTTTTTTTTCGTCCTTTTTAACCCCTTACATCGAAAAATTATGAATTTGATAAAAACAGTATTTAAAAAAATGTTTTGTCAATTTTACACTGTCATGACATATCAGTTTGTTTTGGCTAAGAGCTATAAGCTATGAACAGGCTAACTTGTATTTCATTACTTTTTTCACTCAGCACTTTATTTCCTATTCTAAAGCAGTTGTGATTGGAAGACATATGTGGTATGAATTGAAGGAGCATGCCTTGTGTCTTGCAGGAAGCATACTCAGTGGCACGACAGTTTAACCAGATTCCCCCAATCTGCGAGCAGGCCGAGTATCACATGTTCCAGAGAGAGAAGGTGGAGGTGCAGTTGCCTGAGCTTTTCCATAAGATAGGTAATCACTGCCGACTTCTGCAGGAGAAACAGCAGCAGAGTCTGTTTGCATTAATTGGACTTTTCTCGAATTGTCATTTTCATGTCCAGTGGTGTACATCGTATTACATCATGTTTTAAAAGCCTCACATTTTGTCAGAGCTGACATTTTACCACAAATACATTACTAATTAGTGAAGTTGCTTACACAGGTGTTCAGATGTGCACACACAGCTATCTACACTGAAAGGAAGTATTTGACCCCACAAACGATTTGAGCAGTGGTTCCACAAAAGTGAAACCAAGTGCATTTGATGAAATTTAGACTTTGAATTTCTACCAGAAAGAATTCAGTTGTGTGTATGTGTGTGTATGTATGTTTGCCATGGTGTTTTTTAGGCGTAGGGGCAATGACATGGTCCCCACTGGCCTGTGGGATCATCTCAGGGAAATACGACAGCGGGGTTCCTCCGTACTCCCGCGCCTCTCTCAAGGTACTCCGTTCCCACTCAGTCCCTCTGTTCCTCGCTGTTTCCAGTGTTCCAGAACATTTGTGCCATCATAAGTGTCCTTGGTGTTTTAATGGATGTGTTCGTGTCTTCCAGGTCCTAGCTTTGGGTGTTTTCCCCTCTAGATAGATGTGTGTAAAAAAGTACCTGGTTGTGGCATGAACCTTCAGACCAGAATTTCAACATTTTATTTTGTCATGTGACACTGTTTCTGTGGTAACTCTGAGGAGGATATTTATTTATTTAACGCTAATGTTTTGGAGCATCTGCTACACACGCTCACACACTCTTATACTCAGTCTTACACACACCTACAACAGCACAGCACCGTGTGTGTGGTGGAGTGGCATGCAGCATTGTATTGCTGTTAGTCATTTGCTGTTCACTGGACCAGTAGCCAGTCATCCCTTCCTCATCTACCCATCCCCCTCAGTGCGAAAGCACCAGGGTCATTCATACCGTGTTCTTTTACTCTGTGAATCACGTATGAAGTGACACTTGAGTGATGTCCTGTGCTGGTGATCTGGACAGTGATGGGTCTCTTTGTATTTTAGATCTATGAATGCTTGGATCATCAGAGCAGACTGGACCCTTCCCACTGCTAAAATTAACCAGTGATGTACTGTCCGGGTTTTTATCCCGGCGCACACACAAACATGCACTCCAATTAATCTGATTTACCAATGTGAGGTTAAAATTACAATCATTTTGAAATCACATGTCATAGATTAAATGAACCTTTAGAAGTCCCAGAAGTTGTCAGCAACCATGTAAGTACTGGCTCTGTCAGGGAGAATTATCCCTGTTGATGCCACATTCATTTGTAACCAGGAACCCAAGAGCGTGTGATTTGGCCTCTCAATTTATCAGCCATAACATTAAAATCTATAAATGATGTGATCAGCCACTACATTTAAACCTGGCTAATACTGTGCTGCGTTATCAAACACCAAGATTTTAGAGCATCTGTGAGGTGTGTTGGAGAGGCCATGGAGACCTCACCTAGCAACATAAAGAATCTGCTGTTTATGAACACCAACTCTTCCTCAAACGATTCCTGAACACATTTTGCAGGCTGGAAGTACTACTAAAAAGTAACCTGGACTCCCGGATTCCCAGAAGAACGTTGCCCAGAGCATCACACTGCCTCCGCCAACTCACCTTCTTCCCATTGTCTATCCTGATGCCATCTCTACTCTAGGTCATCAATAAACACACACCCTTCTGTCAAAGCCAGCATGAACTTTTTCAGCAATTTGTACTACGGGGATCGGACCAAATGGACTAGTCTTCATTCCCCAGACACATCAGGAAGCCATGGATGCCCATGACCGTGTCACAAGATCAACATTTGTCCTTCTTTGGACCGCAGGAACTATGCACTCTGGGCGGGAACATTCTCCACGAGACATGTCATATTACTTTAGACCCAGTCGTCTAGGCGTCACAATTGTTCCCTTGTCAGAGTCACTCAGATCCTTAAGCTTGCCCATTTTTCTGTTTCCAACACATCGACTTTGAGAATTGACTGTTTACTTGCTGCCTAAAATATTCCACCACTTGACAGGTGGCACTGTAACAAGAAAATCAGTGTTATTCATGTCATGAGTCAGTGGTTTTAATGTTGTGGCTGATTCATCTAAATACAAATTTTAATCTTTCATTCCATTCTATATTTGAGTTTATAATTAAGCGTTATTTAATTACAATTTGAATGAAAATGTGTATGAATTCTTCACATTTTTTATGACTTTCATTGTTTTACATTCAAATAGAAAAGACTACAGAAGTGTATACGAATACATGTTCAAATAGAATGCCAATCTGTATATATTTAAATGCAGTTTGGTATATGACAAACTATGTGGAAAAAGGAAAAAAAAACACAGTTAAGTAACTTGACCGAATGACAATCCCTCTGGACTGCTCAAGGTTAAAGCAAGAAAATGGATGAACATTCATTAATTGAGTGAACATTTAACATGGTAAATGAATGTTTGTGTGTGTGAAGTTCGTTTTTACCCCTTAAAGTTGTCCAAGCAGAGAGAAACCGGACTTGGTCATCTTTTTGGGAAAGACAGAGTCACATGTTTAAAAACAGGCTCTTGCTGGCAAAGGTGCTCTTTGGTGTGGTGTGTGTGTATGAGTGTGTGGTGGGAGGGAGTGTGTTTGAGAGAGAATGCGCGAGAGAGCACCCCCGTGCAGCAGGGGTCCCTGTTTTTGAGCAGGTGTGCTGTGTTGTTGACAGGGCTACCAGTGGTTGAAGGACAAGATCTTGAGCGAGGAGGGCCGGCGTCAGCAGGCGAAGCTGAAAGAGCTGCAGGCAATCGCCGAGCGGCTGGGCTGCACACTGCCACAGCTAGCCATCGGTACGCAAAACCCCTTAAAGACACACTGCCGCTCTCTCTCTTTCTGTCTGTCTGTCCGTCCGTCCTGTACCTCGCTCGCCCCCCACACCCTCATCCCTCCCCACTACAACCCCCCCCCCACACACACACACACACACACACACACACACCTATATAAGGGTCACTGCCTAACTGGTAAGAATGGAACACTGCAGACATTCACACCACACCGTCACTGCTGCATCCATTCAATATCTGTTTCATGTTTAGTTCAAGAAAATCAAATAATATTTACAGAAAAAAGCAACTTTTATCATACAATGAGGACAGATAAGATCTCATTCTATTTTGTTTTAGACTATTTTGCATTATCCAGTTTTTTTCCAGGCCTGCTAGATAATTCAATATAGTCAGTTAACCTGATCCTGGTGCCGGCTACTGAAAAAATACTTGTCCCAGACACATGAGAAGGAAAAAGAGCAGACAGAAGGGTGTTGGGTAACGTTATGACAGGTTAATGTACTTAGCATCAACACAGACTTGGCACTAGAACCACCTTAAATGGAATCAGGTCTAATTACCAATCATACGTTTTTTACTGCTCATCCATTTATTTCATAAACTGTTAAGCATTGGAAAGTTGGTGAGTGAACAACTTTACATGAATACATTAAAATAAAGCCAATTTGCTTTATAAAATGGAAAGGACCTGTACCCGTGCATGCCTGACACCCTGTTAACTGGTCAAATTCGAGATTTCTACTTTAAATGCATTCGTTAAATGTTTCGTCCCACTAGCTGCAACTTAATAGATTATTTTAAAAGAAGATGTCTGTTAATTCATTCAAATGATATTATGTAGCTTTTTAGAGGTCAGTAGTGATTAATAAAAATTAAATTTTCTGGGTAATAAAAGGAATAAAATTTTTTTTTAGGTATTAACATGAGTACCATGCAAATATAAAAAATATCAACGTAAAAACAGGTTGTGCACATATTGCAATATGCAAAAAATTACAAGGCAACATAACATGACATATATATGTATGTATATATATGTATATATGTATGTATATATATATGTATATAGTGTGTAATAGTCATCACCTGATAATACCTTATAATGAGCCTTAGCAAGCTATTAGTGTACATAAACAAAAGAAATGTTTACAGTAACACTTCACTGATGGCCGGTATATGTAAGGCTACATGATAACTACATAAGTTTCTTAATCAAAATTATCATTATTGACGAATCAGCTTTTTTTTTCAGCTAGCACTTCTAGGAATACATATTTATAAAGATTTTAGGTTTATATTTGTTGTCAAAGCTGATGCATATGTCATAAAGTGACTAATAATAATAATATTAATAATAATAATCTTTAGATTAACACGTTTAAAGTTACTTTGTTCTGTTTCCAGTCGCGTCCAATGAAATGTATTGTTCATTTTTCGTTGAACTGTTTCTGACTCCATTCACATACATGCATGTGCACATACACACATGGACACACACACATAAAATGTCCTTAAAGTGAGGTGTGGGTTTGTGTGTGTGAGTTTAAATTGTGAACAGTGTAGGTGGTTTGTGAAATCTGGAGAGAGTGAAAATATCAGCGGAGTGGTGGATTTAGTTTCATAGCAATGGATTACACAGTGTGTGTGTGTGTGTGTGTGTGTGTGTGTGTGTGTGTGTGTGTGTGTGTGTGTGTGTGTGTGTGTGTGTGTGTACGTGCACATCCCTCGCAGTTAACTCTCGAGACCCTCGTTTAAGGAGACCCACCCCCCATCCCCCGCCCCCTCCCTGCGGTCACTAAAAGCTCCCCGCCGCGGTAAAGCCCACACCCGGTGCCGAAAGCACAGCACTGCTGATTTACACACTGCAGGCGAAGTGTGTGTACGCTCCCGACAGCCTCTCAACCCCCCTCCGGTGGCGTTCCCGTACAACCCGTTAGCGCACACCTCGGCCTGGCTCCTTTTCCTCAAAACCACAGGCATTTCTCACCCGGCCCGCCGCGTGATGCGGCATCATAGATCACATTTCACACCCCATTAGCGAACGCCACTTCCTCCAATCACTATAAATCCCTCTCTCCCTGCATGACTCCAGTCAGATCATTTATGATTAGGCTAACAGCGTCCCTCGCATTCATACAGTTAGCACTATTGAAGACAGACAGGGTTGTATTTATTGCTCAACTGGGTTTTATTTATGGTTCAGATACAGTGAGGGATGATCTACGCATCATTTTGCCAATAATTCAGTAACTGGAGCTTTTTAAAACATCTAACGCTAGAAAAGGATTAAACCAAACAATAACAAGCTGTCGCTAAATGCTTGGTTGAAAAGTGAATAAATTAAGGGACCCTTAAAGACCAAAAATATGTTTAATTCTTTCTAATTCTGTTCACTAAACCTGTGCTCTGAGAATGTAAATAACGTTTAATACAAAAAAATGGAAGCATCGCTGAGAATACTAGTGAACCTTTTGGTGGTGAATACATTTGTCCTTTGCTTCTGGCTACTTCTAATGGTAGTTTAGGTCACAAGACAGTAAAATAATGCATGTCATTATGCCCTGCATGTGGCTAGAAGGCAATTACAGTGTTTCCCAAAACCTTTATTGTATTTTTGAAACAATTTGAAAGAAGGAGTCATCCCTGCATCCTTGCTGGAAGTGTGTATGAGGACTGCGCTGCGGTCCTCAGGGCTGCCTTCGTAAGTAGTTCACAACATTAGTGAATGGAAATCTTGTTGTAGGGCATCAGTGTTGCACACGAGCTTAAAGATGGATTAACATTTTACTCCAACCAAACGGTCGCTCTTATTCATGCACTCACAAAGTGCAGTAGTGCCTACACACAGTGTGGCAGAGCCACAGATGGCACAGGCACACACACACACACGAACGTCATACATACACGCACACACACTCTTTCTCTCTCTCTCTCTCTCTCTCAAGGAGTGAAATCCCCGCAGAGTTCCCGGCCAGTGTGGTTGAGGTGTTGCATGTTGCGTCTCTTGGGGGCTGCAGCAGTACATGGCTTCTCTCACCTCCTCTCCAAACCTCTCCTCCAGTGCCGCTTTCAGCGCGCACTGCCTTAGATCGCCCGCTTAGGCCGGCAAGCAGAAAAATTAAGATATTTTTGTCTTTATACAGTATACCACGGTGCTGGGAGCCATGGTAACAGTGTGGTCTGGCAGCTGTTTTTTTTTTTTTTTTTTTTCCCATGTGTGTTTTGTGAGATGGTTCAGTGTGTGTAGGTGGGAAAAGTGGCTACAGTATTTTTTTAATTTTGGAATTGGCTTTTGGTTTTATCCACCATTTACACTTAGATTGGGGGGAAAAGTACCGAATTATGTTTGTGTGTGGTGGCGGGTGGGTTGGGGGGTAAATGGGGGCATAGTGTGTTTGTGTGCTGTATTGGGATATGATTATATGCTGGTCCTCTGCAGCGTGGTGCCTAAGGAATGAAGGAGTCAGCTCCGTGCTCTTAGGGGCTTCCAACAGTGATCAGCTAATGGAGAATATAGGCGCAATACAGGTAAGGCCTCTGGGTGCTTGTGGGGGGTTTTCAGGAAAAGTTGTTATTTGCAGGTATATGCTTTTTCCCTATTCTTTAATCATTTTGAATGTGTTTCATATGTAGTATCTGCAAACTACTCAGCAAACTAACAAACGATCTTTGGTAAGATGTAGGATTCAAACCCAACGTGCCTGTAGTGGAGAAACTAAATAACGTTGCCAGTCTCTATACTGGATGACACTTTCCCTAGTGGCTGCTGTAGGAACTGCTGTGTTTTCCTCCTGTGCTCTGCTTCGGAAAGCTGAACTCCATGCAGCCCTAACAGCTAAATCCTCTCCAGAAAAAACAGAAATACCAAACAGATATAAAACACCGTCTTGGAGAAATGTTGTATTGAAGTGTTTTGCTTTTATAATATTTGTTTTACTCTGTTCAGTTTAAATGTTATAATAATATGATGGAATAAATGAAAAAGGACCAAAACACAGAGCTGAAGAGTATCTGTACCGTGTCTTTCGCAGGTCCTGCCGAAGTTATCCTCCTCCATCGTGCACGAGGTGGACAGCATACTGGGGAACAAGCCCTACAGTAAAAAGGACTACCGCTCCTAGTGCATAGGCAGACCAGGGGCCATCCCCAACCACCTTTGCCTGTTCCTCTGTTTGCTTGAGCTTTTACCGAATGAGTAAGCGGTGCATGAGACCGGCCAGGCAACCCCCCCCAACCCTGGAGGGGGAGCCTTTTAGAAAAATACAAGGCAAGTCAAGTAAGAAAAAAAACAACAACAAAATAACACAAAAACAGACAAAAAAAGATGCGAGGAAGAAAAAAAAAACCTAGAGAGCAAGTCATTCACAGAGAAAAGGAAAGAGCCAAACCTACCTGGTAGGAACATGAGCTCATAAAGTTAAACATTCAACTGTGCAGGAAAAAAAAAGTCATTTAAAAAACTGAAGTTAGCAAGAAAAAAAAAGACTGAAAGAAAAAATAGCACACGCTTGCTTGGCTGTTGGAAATATTCTTTTTTTTTTCTCTCTGCATTTTTTTATTTTTTCATTTTGATACTGAATGCATATTTGACTAAAGAGCAGAGCTTAGGTTAATATGGATAATCAATTCAGATTCGTTGCACATCTCCTTTAGCCACTCATAAGGTCTGCTTGTTTGTACACGGACATCGGTGTTATCATCAAAAATCCCCCCCCCCCCCCCAAAAAAAAAAAAAC
>JBBKCR010000128.1:7415046-7425713 GCA_037577295.1 Ladigesia roloffi | reverse complement strand
GTGTTGCCATCAAAAACCCCCCCCCCCCCCCCAAAAAAAAAAAAAACCTTTCACTGTGTTGTCTGCGTCATGATTGCACGTCCCCCTTCGCAGATGAGCCAAACAGCACTTTAGGAGTCTGTGTGAGGAAGTGGCTATGGGAGGCACTGATGTTATGTGAAGAGGTAAAAGAAATCAACATCAGTGTTGCTTTGAATTCCCCAGTACAGGGCGTTGCCTTGGTGCCCGTTCCCCACTGACTGGCCCTGTAGCACAGTCGTGGCTCCAGAAGACATCAGCAGTGCTTTCCCAAAACGGCCACAGGAGATCACTCCATTAAACTGAGGTGTTGCTGCTTTAGATGTGATGGAACTGTGCCAGTAAGAGGGCCACACTCCTCTGATACTGAGAAATTAATGCTGAATGTTGACAGCAATCCTATCGTACTCTAATGTACTGACCAGTGACAGCTACCGATGTGTGTAGTTAGGAATTCAGGTGTGGACCTCCAAGCTCTATGTGGGGTTTAGGGGATCACATCTACAGCCATTTAAAGAATTTAATTGAATTACCATTCCAACAAACATCAATTTCGGATAAACTAGTTCATGATTGGAAAATATTCCCATTTCCCCAAATGATTCCCATACCTTTACGGATTTAATTTGATATTTTGTCAGACTGTACTGAACATTTGAACCCCGCAACAGTAAAATGTAATGGAGAGAGGTGTAGCAGCCCTGCAGTTACATCACCTGTGGTCTATTAGAGCAGTGTTTCACAATCCTTGTCCTGGAGGCACCGTCCCGTCCTGCACATTTGATTGGTTTCAATGTTCCAACACCTAATGCGACTAATCAGCTCAATAACAAGCCCCACTGAGCAGAAGGGAGTGTGTTAAAGCAGGGAAAAACCTGAAATGTGCAGGGGAAGGTGTCTCCAGGACCAGGATTGAGGAACACTGTGTTAAAGCGCACACTGGTGAATTGGCGGTTGATGGTATCCAATAAACGCGTAGACTGTTCAATGGCATTAACTTGCCTGCCCCCATAGGAGACTAGACTGGTTAGTGTCAGCAGCTCAGGGACTGGGTCAGAATGTGTGTGTCCATGTGTATGTGTGTGTGTGTGTGTGTGTGTGATAGCACGTGATAGCAAGTGAGAAGCCGAGCATGCATCGTTTTCGTCTGGTTAGGATGCAGAATCCACCGTCTACATGTCTCTCACTTCTGAACACTGGACATTGCTGTTAAGAACCAGTGACATTACACGTGGCTAGAGCCAAAGATATATCCCACTTCCGCCTGCGACGTCTCTCACCACACCTCCAGCTCCCCGGAGGCGAAAATATCCTTCAACAGCATGTACTTCCTGTCTCTTACCTCTGCTATGCCATCGTTTCTCCTTTCACTTGTATATTCTCTTCAGTCAAAGCCGTCTCGTGATATAAACACATATATACATAGTGCATCTTATGCGTTAGGAATGATAAAGCCTTCGTTAGACCTTTTTCTAAGGGGCGTTAATCATATTATCTAGCAAGAGTTTGAATTCGAAAGAGATTTGTGACCCATGCACTTAATCTTCCTCGAACCAACCTATAACCCTGTTAAGCACAAGGGAACTGCATGAGGACAATTCTCTCGAAGCATGTACTACACTCATTACAAAAATGCAGGATCTGTCATCACCATAGACCATTATTGGCAGATTTGCGCAGATATACCTACTCAACCTGAAAGAGGAAACATTATTTGGTGAAATGGGGCGTTCAGATTGAATTTTTGGATTATCATTTGACATCAACATTTGGAAACTGATACAGGTGTCACTTTTTTCATAGGAAAACAGGCGATGTGCTTTCATTCCTTATATGGTACCAACGCGGCTCTTCATTTTCACCTCATATTCAGAACAATTTGCACTTTATCCTTTATTTTATCAAGTGATTCGATTCATTTTCTCAACTGCTGTACGTGTTTATTACCAAAAACCTGTTTTATGTACAGTAGACATGTTGGAAAGCAAGCCGAAATGAGTTTGCTAGCGATAATGCTTCAGTAGGCTTTAGTAGTCAAAGGAAAGTTCTATTCAAATGAAGAGTAGATATGTTTGAGAAGCTTGTAGTATAAATAGTTTAGGATATGGTTACTTAGACATCATTTTTAAATGTTGGTTAGTTTAGTGAAGTACCATTGTCAGAAGCAGTGCACATGACCGTGTGCTTCGTGCAGTAGGTACAGTACAGTGTTCTACTGTATTTAAAGCTACTGTATTTGAATTAGCAAAGCTAAAACTGTTACGGCAGCAAATACTGAATCGTGAAGACCAAATGTTTCTGTGTTGGCTTTGAGTTGACTCAATGCTTTCATTTGTGAAGACGGTCTGCTGTTGTTCGTCTTGTTTTAGTGCGTTGGTGGCGTCGCCCTGTTTCTGTGTAAGAGATTTTCTCAGGAAGGAAGGGCATTACTGTTTGTTGTCAGCAGTGAGACAGTATTTCAGCTCTTAAGCTACATTCGGTCATGAGTTCGGACTACATTTGAAAACATATCGGTGTGAATCGGCCGTGAGGCGCATACAAATGGTACTAGCTGGAGTTAGGCTTGATCTCAATGCAGGTCTTCTCTCTCAAAGCTAAAATGAGACCGGGCAGTATTTACCCATCACATTACTTTAATGTTTCTACACAACAGAGCTTTATGTTCACATTACCAGTCGTGGTATTTATGAGAGCATGACTTCTTTTCATCCATAAGGACCGCTTCTCATGTTAATACGTATTACTTAATGCCACAGTGTACCTGGGGTTGGGATAGTGTGTATTCCCAGAATATATCAAATCAGACCTGTAGATACAGGCAGAGTGCTTATTTTTAATGACCATTCTTTATTTCCCAAGAGATAATTTTTTATGTTCAGTATTTTAGGATAAGGGCGAGAAAATAATTTTATTTTTTTACCATTCTTCGTTGCCCTGATTTGATATCGACATTACGGTGGTGGTAGTGGTGACAACGAGGAGCAGTTATTTGCACTGAATATGCATTTTGAAGAACTCTGTAAAATGTATACAATGGCAAGCTTACATTTCCACCCCGTGTGGAGAGAATACTGTATGTTGAGACAGATATCTGTATATAGTTTGACCTTTGTACATATATACATATAAATGGTTGTGATCACTTTGGCCTTTTTTCCTCCTTTTTTATTTTTATTGACAGGCATTGCTAACTGCATTGTGCTTGAATCTGAATTTAGACATGTACAGCTTCAGTATCTATGAAATGGAGATTATAAAAACAACAACGAACATCAGCCGTATTGTCTTTCTTTGTGTACAAAATGTTAAAAAGGCAAACCGAACATCAGTGTGGGTATATGGTTGGTTAAAGGTTCTTTTCCTCTTTCAAATATTCAAAATATGTTTTTTACACCATGAAAAACAAACTTGGCCCAGTGTGATTATTTTATTCACAACGGAATAGTATTCTTTTGAAAGACTGTCCACCATCCATAAATACATCCAAGATACAGAAATGGTGGAAAAGACCAAGAAATCTTTGAATAAGGGTGCTGAGTCATTTGATATTTCTGATCATCAAAAATGTAAAAAACAAAAATAAAGAATGGGGTTGGCTGATTTAAAAAAAAATCACAATACATCACAAATTTTATTTATTTTTTTTCCATCTGATAACTTGAAACTGATAAAGGACCGGTGATACCGCACCTAAAATGGAGTATAAATTTATTTATATTCAATATATCACACACCTTTGCATCTTATTTTGTTCTATTGTTAAATAAACAGTTGGGCAGTGTCAAACACAATATACTCAGAAAAAGCGTAATGTGACATAATGTGGCGTTTTTTTTTATCACAATACCAACAAAATAGCACCATGTTCAATGAAAAGGCACCTCATTGATGTTAAAGCTTAGGCGAAATAATTAAATTATCAAAGAAATTATGGATAATTTGTTTTAGAGATGTATACACTATAAAATAATTATCCTACATCTGCAGGGAAAAATGAGGTGCAGGTTTATTAATATTAATATTGTCCCTTTTAATTGCTGCAGTATCTGTTTGCAAATCTCTTTATTACCCACTGTCGTTAAGGATCTAGAATATAGACTAAAACACATTATATGAATGCCCTGAAACAGCAAGATGCTCAAGTATCAGTACAGTGGACAGTATGTGTTCATCACAGAAAAAAGTGCATTCTCGGCTACCATACAAAGAAAAAAAATATTGAGGGATGTCCTGCATCAAATTTCCAAGTAAGATTGTTGACCTGGGATCAGTTGCTTTTCGCTTTAGTTATACACCTGAAGAGTATTGCTCATCCTCTATTACTGCTCTTACAGAAGCAATCTGCACTGTGGGCCAGTTCAAATGCACATCACGGTCTGTCATTCGATATTACCTTCTCAAATATGGGCCATGATCGACACTTGCCTTCAGGACTGGTCCTCAATTTGTTCTTCCCACCATTTCATGAGGTTGTTTAACATGGGTTGCTCTTGTTCATTCACTTGAATGTTCTTCTGTCCAAAGTCTATAAGAAACCAGCCAGTGGCTTCACCAAAGTTCATCCTCTCTTGATGTCACCACACACAAACAATGGTTTTGCTCTCCTCTGAGAGTTTACAGGCGTATTTTCAGTCACAGCTGAAGCAGAAGTCTATTCTCCCAGAGGATGAGCCAGTAGCTGCAACAGTGGACTGCTGTTAGTGGAGGGCTATAAAGAATGATGGTGTTGGTCCTTTCTTCTGTTTCCTCTTGTGAATTGCTGAGGTCCACCTATAAATGCAGATACAATCGCTTCAACCACAGTAACTCAATCTCTCAAAGTAAAATAAGAAATTTGAGAAAAAGAGAGAAGTTTGCTTGTCGTTCTATTTCAGTGTTGATTCATTGACTCAGTTCCTGAGTGCAGTAACGTTACCTTCTGTACATGTAAGCCCAATCCAGCCATTCAGACACGTGCATCGCCCGTTCCGGCGGTCGCAGTCTGCTCCGTTCTCACACTCGCAGCTCAGCACACAGTCCGGTCCGTACTGGTTCACCATACAGTCTTAACACACACACATGTGCCAGACGGTAAATGGGAGGAAATTTAGCTGAGGTGAGAAACCTTGCTAGACTTGTTCTCATGCTGTAAGTATAAGGACTTACCACTGTCACACCTGATCCCAGTCTTTCCTGAAGAACACACACACTTGCCGCTAACGGGGTCACACGGCGTCTCCTCCGCACAGTCACACGACCGAGAACAATTCTGACCAAAAGTGCCCTGTTCGCATTCTGTACAAATAATCGTTCGATTAGGAGAGAAATGCTTTCATACAGCATACATTAAGGTTACAGTCATGCAAAATACCCTTCTTACACTCCTACACACCTAAAGTGTAGTCAGGGAGACAATTTAGTGACTGAAATTTTAGTTTTGTACAAGGCTAATGATGAAATATTGTCAATTGTAAATATCGTACTCTTAACAACTTGACATATTTTAAGACAAATGTGTAAAAGACATGTTTAAAAGTGGGCTATCAGATTGTGGCACATCCCTAGCTTCCTTAGCATTATAGCTACAATGTAAAACTACAGAATAACATTTCAGACGGCTTGGTTTATGTACAACATTTGCCATATTGCCGAGATGATGCTTTCAAAACATGAGTTTAATGTGTGGACCTGTCTGACAGCGCAGTCCCCTGTATCCTGCTGGGCAGAGACACTGGCCTGTGCTCGGGTGACACGGAGCTCCACTCACACAGTCACAGTGCTGCTGACACTGAATCCCATACAGACCTGCAGGACAAACTAAAATACCAAAAAAATACTTCCTGAAGGGAAATGGAGAACCTTGGAAATAGAAAAAAAATTCTTTGGGAGACTGTTGATTACTGTCACGCCTGAGGGTTCGAAATGTGTGTGAGACGGAGACGCACCGTGTTCACAGCGATGTCCATAGTAGCCTGGTCCACACTGACAGCTTCCTGTCACTCTGTCACAGGTACTGTTGTGCTGACACACACATTCCAGAGCGCAGTTCGGTCCATACTGCCCCTCAGGGCATCCTGCCATACAAACATAATGAACAGTGACACCAGCATTCCTCTCATGAATAGCTCAACACTCTTACCAAGTTCTGCAAAAGCAGATTTCGTCATTCAGAATGTAAAAATAACTCCAGATCCGTTTCAAAAACTTCCAACGATAGATCGTCCAGATCTCACTGGAGTAAAACTTGTTTTCAGCCATTTTATGATCAGTATGCCTGGTAGTCAGAGAGATGCCCTTATGAACAGAAGGTTGTGGGTTTGAATCCCACTACTGTCAGTGGCACCACTGAGGTACCCGCACACTGCTCACTGAGCACTGTGTTCCTGGCGGCCCATTGCTTCACTTAGTGAATGGGTTAAATGAAGAGGAACATATGACACCTGGACATTTCATGCTTAAATTTAAGTTTAACACAAAACACTGATAATATTATATAATAGCAATAATAATGGCTGACCTTCTTCACAGTGGAGTCCAGTAAAGCCGAGTCCACATAAGCAGTTTCCAGAGACAGGGTCACAGAGGCCTCCATCACTGCAGTTACAGCGCTGAGAACAATCTGTACCATACCAGCCTGGAGCACAGTCTGAGGACACATGCATCAGAGTTACTACATCCAGTAAAGGGCTGTAGCACATGTCCCATATGATTTTTTCTTCCTGACATTCAACCAACCTTCTCCACAGTCTTCCCCTTGGTGCCCAGGCACGCACACACACCTCCCTGTCACTGGGTCCGTCCTCGCTCTGTCATCACACAGGGCCACGCCGGCACAGTCTTGCCCGTAGCGCCCAGCTGGGCATGCTGCAGAAAGGAGTTGACTCATTCATGGAATAATTTATCAAACACGCTTTAGTGAAATATACAGTACAGTATCGAGCCACCCCTCATTTCTTCACATTTGGTTTAAAACAAAACGTTCCTTCTTGTATTTTTAATCTAGAGGAACAGTTCTTCAGGCTTCCTGAAGGACTTTCAAAGACTCATTTCCAATCCAGTCTCTGAACCTGATTGGTAACCTGGTTATTGTTTTTTAAGCCATACAGTGATGTACATAATAATCATTTAAGAAGAACAAAATCATCTAGCTGAATTCTGAACCAGTGAAGAGACAGGTGCAGATGATTCCAGAAGATCGGGCGGTGATCAGTATACTGGTGGTGCTGAGTGGTTCGAACTCTTTATCTAGAAACAATGTCTCTTTAGGCACTTTACAGCCTGTCTCAGTATAATATTTGAGTAAATTAAATGTACAAAATGGGCACATCTACCTAAGATAAGACATAAGGACAAAGTATTTTTACACCAACAAGGTAACACAAAGCAAAATACAAAGAAACAAGCAATGCTAATGGCTAGCTTTATAAGGTTCAAAATGGAAAAAAAATGGAAGTACAAAATAATCTGTCCATTTTTCATAAATATAATGATAATAGGACTTTATGTTTCCACAGGTCTTTAAACTGCCTTCAGGTTTGGGCTCAACTGTAACCATGGAAACTCACAACAGATATAAATATGTTATTGTGTCAGTAATAAATATTTTAAGTGGCCACATTTTAAGCGTACATTGTTTTTGTTTAATAGTATTTTGAAGTACTAGCTTTGGTGTGTCTGTACCTGAGTGTGTGTTAAGTTCAGTATTTCAAGAAATTATCAAAAACATTATTTAATTTGTTCTAGTCCTGCTGGATCTCACCAAAATATTACAGCACACTTGTTGAAGGATACTGCACCATTGCTAGAATTCTTTGTAGAGTTTCTAACAGCAGTCCCCACATTATTCTATGCCACATGGATATATGCATTGATAACCATTCATTATATGTATATAACTTATTATAGTTTGTTAAAGTACAAGGTCATCTCCAGATCGCTAACACAGTATAAAGTCATCTCTGTCAGACACAGACACAATTTTCAGCTCTATGGACCATATAGATGTATTTCAATTACAGACTATAATTCATTTCTTTTACTGCATCATTTGTATAGAGATTATTTTAATTGTAAACTACAATGAATGTATCATTACTTGAGATTTATGCATTTCATATTAAGACATTTATAATGGATTATAGTTTTTTAAATGAAAAAAGGACTTACTGATGCTGCACTGAGATCCTATGAAGCCAGGTGGGCATTCACAGGTGCCTGTGGTGGCCTGGCACACCCCACCATTTAGACACTGACACTGCCGCTCGCAGTCTGGACCATAGCGCCCCCTCTCACACTCTGGCAGTTAGAAAAAATAAATCAAATGTTTAAACTTCACCTTTAAGAACCTGTTCTAATACTGTCATAAAAATGCTACATATTTTTTATAGTAAAATGGTAATTTACCAAGATTGCACTTTGGTCCTCTGTATCCAGGAGCGCAGTAGCACTCTCCTGACACCGGGTGGCACAACTGATTCCTCTCAGAGCACTGGCACACCTGATTGCAATTGAGTCCATAGGTGCCAGGCAGACAGGCTAAAAAGGCATACAGTTTCAGCTGTGCTATAGGAAAGTTCTATACATGTGAAGAGTCAAGAATGTCACTATAGCTTATTATAGTACACTGACGCACAAGGTCACCTCCGGATGGTTAACATGTTATAAAATCATCTCTCTGTCAGAATCACTCACTCTGCTCACAGCCATTTCCAGTGTAGCCTGGTGGACAGCCACACTCTCCAGTAATGTGGTGACATGAAGTGCCCTGGGGGCAGATGCACATCTCAGCACATTCCCTACCATAAGAGCCAGGCAAACAGGCTGATGGAAAAGAGAACATGTAACATATCATCACGTAACTCCTAAAACGTGCTAATCACACAAAAAAATTGGGTGTATTCAGATGTATCTTTTTTTTTTCTTGGTAATGTTTGGCCATGTGATGAAAACCTAACCCGTCTAACTTGTTACCCATGTCCTGGTACACAGCGTTAAAATCTCCTGGCTAAATGTATCTTCAGCCCAAATGGATAGTAGGTTTTTTTTGCACAACAGTAAAAAAAAACAAGGGCCTATTTTCTAAGTGCGTCAGTTTTTACGGCAGTATTTTGAGGAATAAATATGTATTGAGGGAATCGGCTCGGCTGTGGTCTGCTTTTAGCCCTGCCGTCGAGCCGCATTAGTGTAGGCCAGGTTACATTATTTGTAACGGAAAAGTATTTGTTCATGGTTCCTTGTAAGAGAGCTTTAATTAGAGGGTAAACGAACAGTTTTATATTACTAACACTGGGCTGTTAATGAAGCTGGTGAGTAGAAGAACTGACCTTTATCACAGTGAGTCCCTCTCCAACCAGGCGGGCACATGCAGGAGCCTGTAACATGATGACAGGAAGCGCCATGCTCACACCAGCACTTTTCCTCACAGCTCAGACCAAAACGTCCAGGCGCACAATCTGAAGAGACACACACAATTCAGAGTCATAAGACGCATTAAATGACCAGTTTCACAATGGGCTTCAAAATATTCCCTCAACACGACATGTTTCTTAGTTGTGCACTGGAGCTAGCCCAATAACTTTTCATAAAAAATACAACCATCTTCATTGTTTTCATGTATCAACACCAGGGTCAAATTTTAAATAGATGCGTTTTTAGGCTGTAGACAATGGTCTTCAGGGTCCTGGTGCAGATTACAAAAAGATTACACAAAACAAATGACAAAAACCATCTCAAAAATGAAGCGTCTGAGTGTAATTTCACCAAATCCTTACCAATATCACAGCGTTCTCCAGTCCAGCCTGGCCCACAAGAACACTGCCCAGTCTGCCGGTCACACTGGCCTCCATTCTCACACTCACACTTCAGCTGGCAGTCTGTACCAAACCTTCCTGCAGAGCACTCTGAAGACAAAGGGGACAGAAATATCCGAATAATAAGACGGGAGGTTCACTCTGGTGTTTGAAAATCACTTCTGACTGTCGTACCAACAAATAAAAGTAAATTGCTTATGGTATGACTACACAGACACAAAGACAGAATGATATAAAATAAAGTCTAAAATAAAATCTGAAAATACTTGATAAGAAATTCACTGTCATATACACAAATGCTGGGAATAAATACTATTCATACAGTAAATAAAACCATTTAAAATGAAAGAGTTGCCAAATTCATTCACTGAAATGAAAGATTAATTGAAATTATTATAGGAATACACTGTATGAAGCACACAGAACAAGAAATTATATATAAGTTGAAGTTCAATGTATCCCTCTCAGGTGTATATGAACTTGAAATAACTAAAAATGTACTGCTAAGTCATTTTCTAGTGAGAAACACAGTAATAACTCATGGTTTAAGAAGACAAAACTTACCTCTACTGAATAAACTAAATTACTGTGGCACATAAAAAGAGAAATTAAACAAACCCACAAAACACAGACAGTACACTGCACACACTATGAAACACAATGTACTTAAAATATGCTTAACTCTACATTAATTTAGCCCTGAAAATATGCCAAAGACCTTAATTTGAATTAAGTGGCCATTCATTTGTAAACCGTTCCCTTAATTTTACCTTAAATATGATTGAAGGTGTGAGTGTGAAACCCCTTAATCCTAAACATAAGACATTTTCTTCAGGAGGCTCAGTTATTTAAGGGCCAAAT